>LOEQ01013844.1:4171-18233 GCA_001685075.1 Bramus lutescens | reverse complement strand
AGAGAGAGAGAGAGAGAGAGAGAGAGAGAGACTGAACCATGGGCAGAGAAGCTTAGGAAAGCACTCAGATTTTGCCAGACAATTTTTTGCGTCTCCAGTCCAAAGATAGCCATGGTCCCCTTTAAACTTTCCCTATCTTCCTCAGCAAGAGAACAATTACCTGGCTGTTTGTTGCGGTTAGGAAGGAGTAAGAATGAGAACAGAAAATGGCAGTGCTTGACTCACAGACAGACCAGTTGGAAAGTGAAGTGAAAAGGCCACACATCCTTTCCCTCAGATATGCACGCGAAGGATTTTCCTTGGAATCTGATCATGCATGTCGGGGCATGAGTAGTAGGAAGGAAAATCCTCAGCAATCTCCTGTCTCTGGCCATCATTATCTCTGGAAACCAGGGAAAACCGAGTGTGAAACACCCTGTAAGAGGCTTCCATGTTTGATCAATCAGCCCTAAATGATGGTGTTGGGTTTTGGAAGGTTGCAATACCTTTAGGATGTGGAACCTTGCCAATAAGGGGGTCATCACTTGATGCCTGAGAGTTTATAGCCTAACCTACTCGCTTCCTGAGCTCTCTCTGTCTGTTGCTAGACTAAAGAAGCATACTGCTACCACATCCTGTAAGTCAAAATAACCCCTTCCTTCTTTCTTGTCAAATTATTTTGTTTTGTTTTTCGAGACATGTTTTCTCTGCAGCTTTGGGGCCTGTCCTGTCCTGGAACTAGCTCTTGTAGACCAGGCTGGCCTCAGACTCACGGAGATCCACCTGCCTCTGCCTCTGGAGTGCTGGGATTAGAGGCATGCACCACCCCCACCTGGCCATCTTGTCAGATTCTTGTTTATAGCAATGAGATGTGTTAACTTTTATAGTCAGGAAAGATGAAGACTAGTGGATGTACCATGTGAAATTCCAGAATGTGCACTTTTGGACATTTGGCTATTTACATGCTCTTGCACATTTGTTACCAATATACATAATAAAGCATTCTTTCTAATTCTTTCTAGTTTAAAAATATAGGTGTATATTAATTATAAACCATGGCTATCTCAAGAATTCATTAATATACAATGTATGCGCAATACACAGAGACACAGCAACTTTTTAATCACTTAGCAGAGTTAAAATTTATTTACATGGTTTATATTTTATATTTGAGGGAAGCTAAGTAGCAGAAACTTTACAGCATACACAGTAGTATTAACATATTCAATGTGCAGCTCAGCTCTTATTGCTTTACACATGTAATTAGGTTGTTACCATGGAAATGATCTAATTACAGGGTTCTCCTTGGCCTGGGTAATCACATTTGCTGTGCTTTGGCAGTGATGTTTTCCTTATTTTGCTGAATGGCACCACTTGACAAGATGTTCTCTTCAAAGATGAATAATAATTTTTTTCTGGGAGAGAAAAAATAAATTTTTTAATGAAACACACTGTTGAAGGTGACTTGAAAAGAGGTTACAGACAAATAACAGATCCTGTCAATAATAAAGTAGCAATTACCCGGGAGAACATAATCTATTTTTATCGCGTGTGTGTGTTTATGTGTGTGTGTGTATGGTGCTCTGTACTGTTGTTAATGGTGAGTGTATGTGTGTGTATGTGTGTTCTGTACTGTTGGTAATGTTGAGTGTATGTTTGTGTATGTGTGTGTGTTCTGTACTGTTGTTAATGCTGAGTGTATGTGTGTGTATGTGTATATGTTCTGTACTGTTGTTAATGCTGAGACTATGTGTGTGTATGTGTGTTCTGTACAGTTGTTAATGCTGAGTGTGTGTGTGTATATGGTGTTCTGCACTTTTGTTAATGTTGAGTTTGTGTGTGTGTATGTGTGTGTATGTTCTGTACTGTTGTTAATGCTGAGTGTATGTGTGTTCTGTACTGTTGTTAATGCTGAGTGTATGTGTCTGTGTATGTGTGTTCTGTACTGTTGTTAATGCTGAGTGTGTGTGTGTATGTGTGTGTATGTTCTATATTGTTGTTAATGCTGAGTGTATGTGTGTGTATGTGTGTTCTGTACTGTTGTTAATGCTGAGTATGTGTGTTTATGTGTGTATATGTCTTATACTGTTGTTAATGCTGAGAGTGTGTGTGTATGTGTATTCTGTACTGTTGTTAATGCTGAGTGTGTGTGTGTATGCTATTCTGTACTGTTGTTAATGCTGAGTGTATGTGTGTGTATGTGTGTTCTGTACTGCTGTTAATGCTGAGTGTGTGTGTGTATGTGTGTTCTGTACTGTTGTTAATGCTGAGTGTGTGTGTGTGTATGGTGTTCTGTACTGTTGTTAATGCTGAGAGTATGTGTGTGTATGTGTGTTCTGTACTGTTGTTAATGCTGAGTGTATGTGTGTATGTGTGTTCTGTACTTTTGTTAATGCTGCGTGTATGTGTGTTCTGTACTGCTGTTAATGCTGAGTATGTGTGTTTATGTGTGTATATGTTCTGTACTGTTGTTAATGCTGAGTGTGTGTGTGTGTGTGTGTATGTGTGTTCTGTACTGTTGTTAATGCTGAGTGTATGTGTGTGTATGTGTGTTCTGTACTGCTGTTAATGCTGAGTGTGTGTGTGTATGTGTGTTCTGTACTGTTGTTAATGCTGAGTGTGTGTGTGTGTATGGTGTTCTGTACTGTTGTTAATGCTGAGAGTATGTGTGTGTATGTGTGTTCTGTACTGTTGTTAATGCTGAGTGTATGTGTGTATGTGTGTTCTGTACTTTTGTTAATGCTGCGTGTATGTGTGTTCTGTACTGCTGTTAATGCTGAGTATGTGTGTTTATGTGTGTATATGTTCTGTACTGTTGTTAATGCTGAGTGTGTGTGTGTGTGTGTGTATGTGTGTTCTGTACTGTTGTTAATGCTGAGTGTATGTGTGTGTATATATGTGTTCTGTACTGTTGTTAATGCTGAATGTGTGTGTGTTCTTTTTTGTTAATGCTGAAAAACATAGGAGGTTCTTATTTTGAAAACTGCACCATTTAAACATATTATTTCCTTCAGGGGTATATTTATAGTTAAATATTAATAATATGTTTATCAGACTGAAGGAAGTGGTGGAGAGCCAGAGACAGAAAGAGAGAGAGAGAGAGCACTCCAGAAGCATTATAGAAAGACAATTGAAGCCCATATTCAGTGAAAATATTAGATTGCAAAAGGCCATTTGTGAAGAGGTATTTGATTATGGATGCCATGGCAGTCATAATGCCTTAAAAATCAATTAAGACTTACTTCATCAGATATCAAAATTAAGTCCTTGCTGTGTATGAATCAGACAGGTCATGTAAATAGTCATGAGGAGATTTTATGTCACCAGATCCCTTCAGAAAACACCAGAAGACAGGAAGAAGTTTAGCTCTTATGCATGTATGAGATTCCAGCTTCCTGTAATACAACTTCACAGGAAGTCCTGACAGTAGAAACTGTGTAGACTCATCTATGGCTTATCAAGATGTATGGGGTTCAAAGTTCACAATGTTCTCTGTCTGGATACTTGGTACCCAGGCAATGATCATCAAATACTCTGTCCTTTAAGACATATGGAAATGGCTTCAGACACAAAAGCAGAACTCATCTGGAAGTACCAAGAATGCTGGAGCTCCCTCCTGAACATTATTTTGTAGCTAATATAGTGGGTGGTATCACTTTTTGGTAACCTAATTGAATAAAGTGCACATGCTTAAAATATAATTATAAGGATAACTGGTTTTCTATTTATACCAAGACAGCCCTTATTAAACATTAAATGGCTTGGGTTTTCTAGTTATAAAATATTGTTTTCCTCCGGTAAAAATAGTATTGTATTCATTTACTCTTCCTCATGTACCAGATGCTGCACCTGGGTCTGTGAATAAAGTGCTGAATCAGAGAGGTGTGTTAGCCTCAATTTCCTTATCACTGAGTATAGAAAACCAAGAGCAAGACACCAGTCCACCAAGTTCATGTCCAGGAAAATGTAAGCCTAAATGGTTCATTCTAGCAGAGTCAACAGCATGGGACACGGGGCAGACATCACAGGTTAACTAGACAACACAAGAACCCTCTTGGCATGGAGGGTAGGATGACTGATGAGACTAGAGCACATTCAGGGATCACAGTGCCACAATGTTGGTAATCATGCTTACATGCTTGGTCCCTAAGCATACTTGGCTTCCATTAGAAGGTTTCAACCATGAGAACAACCTTCATGGCTTGGATTGTGGTATCTGATGCTGCTGTCACCTTTTGAATTCAGTTTTGAAGCAATTGATTTTATAAAAACCAGTCTGATCTTTTCATTGTGAAATATCAAGGCTGCCCACAGGGACTTTCCTCTTGTGGTCTTAAGTGAGCCACTTCCTCTTTCTCATAAACCTGAACTTCTCCATGACAAGGTATGTTTGTGTTTAGCTTGTTTACAGATGAATTTATAGTATGGACATACTTGTGTCTAGGAGTAAATTGTTTTTGATTTTAGACCTCTATTCTACCCATCAGATGTTGGCCTAAAACTATTGAAAACACCTTTGTTCATAGCATGAGGTGCTGCTTTGGGAAGCCAGGGAAGGGCATTGAGGCAGGAGAGCCAATTGTTTGTTGCAGAGTAGTGTGTTGGTTGGCAGAATCTGTTGTGTGTGAGAGTGAGTGATGGTTGGAAAGCTAGCCAGAAAGCATAAGGAATATGGAACCAATTGCTTTCCTATCCTCACTTCTTTTCTGATTATATTGAGGACAGTTTTTATTGAGTAGCTTATGGAGTGCTGCTGCATTTTACGTACTTGAAGGCCACAATCAAGTCAAAACACTGAACGAATAACCTGTTCAAATAAGAAATATGCACTATTTCTGGAAGGTGAAAGGTCAGAGAAGGCCTGGGAAAGTCCTTATCAAAGAAGGCCCTTACTGAAAAACAATGCAAGCCTGCATTTGGATCACGAGACCCATGTGAAAAGACAAGCACAGTGGCATGCATGACAGAAGTCAGGAAAAGGTGGCTGTCTGGAGCTTACTGCCCAACCAGCCTTCTGGTAAAGCTCTACTGAGAAGAAGTCTCATGTAGAAGGTGGAAGGTGTCTGAGGAATGACATCTAAGACCCTCCTCTAATCCTCACATGCACACACATATACACATGCACCTACACTCCTCACAAAACTGCTTAAAAAAGGATTAGTATTCTGCTAGTAAACCATGGAGTAGTCTTAAAAGTTAAGTAGAGAAACTATCCCAAATTCATTTTCCAATAGAAAATTTTATTTTCTATTAATAATAGCAGATTAAAAATATTAGCATCAACCAGACTAATGTAAAGAGTCTTGTGTTTTAATATTAATGTGTAGGTAATATTATATACCAAGGAAAAGTTACTATGCAGTTGCTTACTGAGTGCTACAAGGAATTTCATGTAATCATATTGAAAAATTGTGAATCAAAAATTCAATCTAGTTACAAACCTAATGGTGATATTTGGTGATAAGCATGCTAATGTGCTATACTTACGTAAACTCATAGAGAGAGCAGGTGTCCTTAATCTTGAGAATTGTGGCAACAGATACTTATGGGACTGAGATCTTTATCACCAATATTCATAACAGTTCAAGTCTGTTTCTTGCCTCATAGGTGATATGGAAGTTCCAAGAGGAAATAAGATGAATTTAGAAGAATCCCTCTATGACTGGTTGGGGTTGTTGTTTCCTGTAAAAACGATGGTAGTGTGTTCTAACTGGTCATTTAGTCACATATTATTTCATTAAGTATTTCTGTTAATAGCCTCTCTTTCAGCTGTTATTATGGGTTTGGGGTTGCAAGGGCACAGAGTGTCAGTGGCTTGGATGTCATGAACTGTTGCTTCTTGGGGATCATTGAACTGAACAATGCTGTGTACTTTGGTGCCATACAAAAACAGTTCTACAGATGGTGTACATGCCTTTAATCCCAGCACTCAGAAGGCAGAGACAGAGGCAGGCAGATCTCTGTGGGTTTGAGGTCAGCAAGACCTGGTCTACAAGAGCTAGTTCCAGGATAGCCAGGACCATTAAACAGAAAAATGCTGTCTTGAAAAAACCAAAACAAACAAACAAGGCAAAACAGTTCTACATATCCTCAATTCAAAGCAGGTCTTTGAAATTTGGGGTTGGAAATTATTGGGAGAGTGCTTGACTAGCATATTTGAAGAGCGCAGATACAATCCCTGGCACTGATTGATCAATCAATCAATCATCAATCAAACAACCAAACACACTTCTGAGGTTTGAACTTGGAATATGAAAGATATATAAGGGGAGAAACTAGAATTGTAATAGTCTGTAGCTTGGTGATTATTATTATGCTTATGCAAATTTATTACTTTTGATGCTTGTATATGAAAAGCAAGATGAGGAAAATTTGCTTGAAGGGCCCAAGGGAAAGTTCTTTATTCCTGCAACTCTTCTATATGTCTGCAATTATCAAAAATAAATAAATATGAAGCTTAAAAAAGGGCTTGGCTGTGCTCTGTTCTACAGTTTCTCCAGCTCCAATGTTGGCTTGACCCTTTTATCTTTGGATTTCCAGTAAATGCTAGAAGACAGAATGGCATGGGATAGGGTCAGAATGACACTGGAAACACTCACCACCATTATAGTCCAACCCTGTAAGTGTCAAAGGCCAACTTCATGAACAATGAATTGCATAAGTGTCAGCTTTGGGGATTGCTGTCGTCGTCTTGTCAACACTGTGAATTTAAGACAGAGGAGTGGGAGCCATGTGGAGATGGTTCTTGACACTTTTACACATTTACTTGTGGGTATTCATATTGATCCTTATTTGTGTGTGAGCAACAGTGTTTGGTATACATGTATGTGTGCATGCATGATTGCATGTGAATGCACATGTGTGTGTAGGCAATGGTTGGTGTCAGGTATTTTCTTCATTAGCTTTTCCAATTTAATTTATAATGTAACTTCTATTGATCCTAGCCAGACCTGAGTGTTTCTTCTAGTCTAATCTGCCAGCTTGTTCCAGAGTCCTTGTCTTTGCCTCACAAGTACTAGGGTTACTGCTGGTACACTTTGGCTATCTGGCTTTTATGTGAGTGTTGGAGATCCGAACTCTGGACCTTAAATGTGCGTAGCAAGTGTTTTTTCAACTATGAATATGTCTCCGTGAAGACGATGTGGTCCAGTTCTTTCATTTCACATGTAAGGAAACTGGGCATGAGCAATGAGGGAATTTATCTGAAACTCTATTGGCAATGAGCATGGAAAGCAAGATTAGAAGCCTGCCTCTTGACCTGTAAGGAGATGGTGTCTCTATTCCAAGCATCGTTGTAGACACTTCAGACTTTCTGGATTTGAATGAATGAATTAATGAATTAATGAGGTTCTAAAATCCAAAAATAATTCATTCATTCCATTTTAAGGAGAACTTCATCACTTATAATAGACAATATAGATCCTACTGGGAAGTCTAACACAGGAAATAACCCTGTGGGTAGTGGTATGCATTACTACCAAGAAATATTGGGTGAACTAAGTTATTTACTAAAGATTGACCAAAACATTCCTCTCTTCTGTTTACTGATTTTTATAAGCATCTACATATCTGGAGTGACACCAAAAATGGAAAATATCAAAATAGCACTATAATGTACTATTTTGTTGTCTCTTGGAATTAAATATAGTTCAAGAATCTAGGTGATTTGTGTATGTATGTGTGTGCTCATGTGTATGCGTGTGCATATGTACATTTATGTATGTGTAAATGTGTGTGTGTGCGCAGGTAGAAGCCAGAGAGTGGTGTTGGAAATCCTGGCGTACCTTCTACCTTTTGTTTGAACAGGACTTCTCATTGTTCTGGAGTTTCGCCAAGTAGGTTAAACCAAGTAGCCACTAATCTTCCAGAGATCTGCCTGTCTCAGTCTCCCATCTTTGCTAGGATTACAAATTTGTACCACTGTGCCCAACTTTTTTTATGGGTTCTGTGAGTCTGAACCGAGGTCCTCATACTTGTGAGGCAAGCACTTTACCAAGTGAAACATTGCCTCAGACCCAAGTGAATTTTATTTTTGAAATGGTACAGTAGGTGAGGTCCACTTATCTGCTGGGTTCACAGACACAAACTGTAGGTCTTAGGCATTTTTGCTTAACAGAACAAAGACTATGTCAAAGCAAATGGCTGTTTGTTAGAGCAGACATACAACAGATTCAGCTGTAGCATCTTTTCACATTTTGTTGACTGTCTTAAAGAAAATGCAAATACCAATAGATTGAGATAGATACAATTATTGAAACATTAAATATATTTCTTTATTGGTTCATATTTCATCCATGATATCCTGTCTGTGGTTTGCCCATTCTCTCTTTGGAATGTGCTTCACCAACTCCAGTGACTGGCACCTTTTGCAGTGTGGCTTAGCCCTGAATTGTTCATCCCTGAACTCCCCCTTTCCAGTTTGCTATAATACCCTTTGTCTGTGCTGTAAGAAGAGAGTGGCCTCAGGGCTCAAGACTCTGAAACCTGTTTTCCTCAGCAGTTGCAAATCTAAGAGATTTTACCACCATTATACAGTCCTTGCCTTAGATCAATAAAAGAATAAATCAATAAGTGAATTTAAGGCTTGCACAGATATTCCTTCAGTGTAGCTTTCTCTGTCTTCTCTCTTTATTAAGCATCACTCAGCCTCCAGCCTCTTCCTGATTTCATTTTCCTCATCTAGCCTTTCTCCCAATTCCTTTCCTTCTCTCAGTCTCTCGTGTTGTCTATCAGATGTCATCATAGATCCTTACACTACCTGGAACTGGGATAGAAACAGGTCTACTGCTAAACAGGCTTTCTGTTATGTGAGTGTGTGCTTCTGCCTGTCCCTTTCTGTGGCATCATTGTGCCGACGTTGCAAATGCAGTCCTTTCCAGATTATGCCTGGCTCTGTGTGACCCAACTGCAAAGCTCTGCACCAGTCTTGAAGGTCACACACTGATGAGAAATAATTGTCAGGCAGCATGAAGATGTTTAATGATGGTTTAAAAGAGCCTGGGAATAAAGTCCTTTGAGCAGTTTGTTACATATTTAACTTAGGGAAGATTGTTACAGTATCGGGGAGGAAATGAGAAAATACAGCTCGCCATAAAATGCAGTGAAAACACCCACACAGTCCTCTTATGTTGAAATACTGTCACTCTGTGAATAAAGGCTAATGTTGAGTGCTCTGTCAGGGTGGCATAGTGGAGGGATGAGAGTGTCAGACTGTGGATTTTATCTTTTCTAGAGCTCCAAAGAAATGAAAAATGCCACAAAGTCCAGGAGAGCAGAAACTTTGACCTTCTAAAAGGAGGATTCCTGTGAAGGGTGAACTAGATGGGCCTTGAAATGAACCTGAATTTTCAGTCGTATGAAACCTGCTTTCCATAGCTTGAAAGCATAACAGAAACCAAGATCCCAGGCCTATGACCCATGCTCCCTGTGTGTGTGTGTGTGTGTGTGTGTGTGTGTGTGTACAAAATCAGTGCAATGTCTGTCTTTTCTATCAGGGAATCTTAACATCATTGTACAGGTGAGTCATCCTGGAGTGTTCAGGAAGCTAGGTCAGTTTTTGGATCCAGGAGCACCATTAATGGTGCTAACTAAGCATACCCATGTGACTTCAGAAAAGATCTGACACTTCCTATACTTTACTCATTGGTGCTGCTAAACTAGAGATCAATAAATACCTCATTATTGCCTTATTTGTGGTAAGTATAAACATTGTCTATCATTAATACTGCTTTTAGTTGTCCTCATTATCAAGGGACTAATTTCAAATATTCATTTGTTCTGTTTTGTTTTTTAAGACATCTCTCTATATAGCCCAAGGTGACATAGAACTCACTATGTAGACCTGGCTGGCCTTGAACTCACAGAGATTTGCCTGCCTCTGACTCTTCAGTGTTGGGATTAAAGGTATGGGTCACTACACCCAGACTCAATTACAGCTCTTGATCCAGGTCATGTAAAGCAATAAAAGGAGCCCCATGTAACAGAAATTCATCAGTGATTTTCATATTTTACAGTATAATGGGGACATGACAGAAAGACCTTTACTAATTATATTTTTATAGTATTCTAGTTCCAAAAGCCAATCTGAATCTCTTTTCAGATATTAGAGCAACCTAGAGGAAACACAGGGCATCACTAAGGTGAACACGGCTTCTGTGATGGTTATTACCAATTGAGAACTTAATGAGATCAAGAGTCATCTGGGAGGCAGACCTAGGGTGCACCCCCCAAGGGATTATCTTGATTAGGTCAGTCAAGAAACACATCCTCCTCCTTTGTAGTCCTAGCCTCACAGCTGGTGTCCTGGGAAGTGTAAACTGAAGGGAGCAAGCTAAGAGCAAAGATGCATCACACACATTTTGATTTCTGATTGCACACGCAATGTGACCAGATGGCCCAAGCTCCTGCTACTATGACTTCCCCAAATAATGGACTGTAGCTTCAAACTGCAAGTCAAATACATCCAAGTTGCTTTTGTCACAGCAACAGAAAAGTAACTAAGAAAGAATGTCGTCTCAGTATCCATAGCAACTTTAAATGAGTAAATTGGGGCTGGAGAGATGGTTTGGTAAGTAAGCTCACTTATTGTTCTTTCAGAGGATGGCAGTTTAGTCACTGGCACCCATCTAGGGTGGCTCACAACTACCTATAACTCAAGGGCAGCCAATGACTTTTTCATGTCTTCTCATGCATTTCATTCACATGCACAAACATACACTTAGACAAAAATTTGACTTTGGGCAAAGCACTTCACTGCTTTGAACAGTGAGTAAGATTTAGCTATGAGGTTCCAAAAATGTTTAGCTTCTTAATTTGAAATTCTGACTTTTAAAAAGTAACTTTCATGTCATTAAACCATTTGAGGCTTTTTAAATTTCAAATTGCTCTTGTAATTACAACTGATCCTTCATAGTTTGTCTTCCAAATACCAGTCACTTCCTGCCATTCTGGTATTTGATTTGCTGACAATTGGAAATATTTACTCTCTGATGATGTTTATCAGTGACAGCCCCAGTATTTTCAAGATTGTGATGTGTTTGCTGAGAGGGCACACAGTCCCTCCGTCTGACTGGACATTGCACTGGAGAAAACACCAAAATCTTCTGAGATTATGCCCATGACCATCTTTGTACATTTAGCACCTTAATTTCTTGAGTTAATTTAATAAAAAACAAAACCACAGGTGGATTGATGATTTATTGAGGCTATCATTTCTGAAGAACTGCAACATTGATAGTTCCATAAATCTGATGTTAGCATCCCTACACACAGATGGCAACTAAGCTTCAATTTACAGATTCTTTCTAAACAAGATAAACAGAAGTAAGGACTAAGCCTTGTGTTTGTCCTGGAGACTGTCATTGTACCACATAATTTGCCTCTGTGGGAGAGGCTAGTACCATTTATATCATTTATATTGAATGGATAGAGAAAAAAACTATCTCAAAATAGTATTCTTGGTAATAATTTAAATATCAGCAAAATACAAAAGAGGCCACACCAGAAGGGTTGCTAGGAGGTGATCAAGGACACTATAGTCTGTAAAATTCACAGTTTTACAAGTGGAAACCTTCAAATGCATGTGACATTTACCAAATGTTAATTAGATGTTCTCAGTTCTCCTCAGCAGCAACAAGACCAGGGTCCACAAGGAACAGAAAGAGACTGTCTGACTAATTTTCACCTAGTCCCTCTGAGAGAAAACGGGAGAGCTACTAGGCCTGTAGATAAGTCCTACAAGGAAAAGGAAGTAGGGAAAGAGTATACAGGAACATTGCTGTGTGGTAGAGGGAGGAACACTGTCAACTTCAACTCCTGTCACCTTGAAATTACCATGATGGAAACTATTCCATGATGGAAAAATATTTTCTAGTGATATTAGTTCTTCAACTGAATCTGTGTAGCAGCCATGCACAATATGTCACTCAATATGCAATGTCAAATCCAGACATTATTTTCTTCCTTCCATAAGCCAGGAACTAGACCTGTGTGATGGCTTAGCTTTGATTGTCAAATTTGATACAACCTTGAATCACCTGGGAAGCATCTCAATGAAAGGTTATTTACATTGGGTTGGCCTGTGGTCATGCCTGTTAAGAATTTTCTTAGTTAGTTAATTGACTGGGAAGATTCAGTCCAAGGAGCCTGCATCATTCCCTAGCCACCTGTATAAGGGTAGAGATACCTGACTCCTGGAAACAAGAAGATAAGAAAATGCACATTCATTTCTCTCTGGTTTTGACTGTAAATGTGATGGTCTATGTCAAGTTCCTGAAGATAAAACTTTCCCACAGTGGTAGACTGAAACCTAGAACTGTAGCTGCAATAGACTCCTTTCGGTCTTTAACTCACTTTTGTCAGGGTATTTTAGTCACAGCCAAATAAAGGAAACTAGACCAACATGAGAACAGTTTGTCTCATGAAATGTTATTTGCATACAGCAGCTGCAGAGATCTAATATCCGTCCATATCAGGTTCTCTTCCAAAGGAAGAGCTTTAGGAGGAAATATGAATATGAGAGTTCCAGAAAGTATGGACAGATGATAGGTGAAAACCCTAAACAGAATAAACAGTAGAAAAAGAAGAACAACCACCAGAGCATTGCTGAGTGGTTCAATGTGTGTCTTAGTTACAGTTTCTATTGCAGTGAAGAGACATTCATGACAACTCTTATAAGGAAAACAATTAAGTGGTGGTAGATTACAGTTTTAGAGGTTTAGTCCATTATCATCATGGTGGAACATGGTGGCATGCAGGCAGACATGGTCCTGGAGAAGGAGCTGAGAGTTCTACAACTTGATCCACAGGCAACAGGAAACAAATTGTCTACTACAATGAGCATAACCTGAGGAAAGGAGACCACCTGAAAGGCCACCTTCACAGTGACATAGTTCCCTCAACAGGGCCACACCTACTCCAACAAAACCACACCTTCTAACAGTGCCATTCCTCTTGGAGGCTATTTTCTTTCAAACCACCACAGTGTGTGATTGTTGTCATACATCTGTTCCTGTCTTCATATTGCCTGTGAAATGGCAATTTATCTCCATTTTACAGACATAGAAATTGAGGTTCAGTTAGGAGAAGAAACATGCCTGTAGTCCTTTATAGTTACCAGGAGAAATCCTAGTTCATCAGAATGAGAAAATCATTAATAGAGCCTCTTGCCAGAGCATGGACCATCTCATTCCTACTGAAATTTGTGGTAGATAGAGGTAAAGAAAAAAATCATGTAACTAAGAAGTTCAAAGGATGGAAACTGGGGTGGGGAAAAGGTTTTTGGTTCTGGGGTCCTCGACCTAATTGGAAGTTTGGGGTATCTGGAGATGTGGGCTCTTCAAGCATCTCTGGTCTGAGGTAACTCTGAGGCTGGTCTCTGTGTTAGAGTTTCCAGCAAGGCAGTAATACCTAGCTCTGCTCTGCTCTAGCCATGCTGGAGCCTTTGCCGAGGTCACTTTCTGCTCACGATAAAGAGTGTTCTGGAATGAGCTTGTCCTGCTGCATGAGCTCTGGCTTCAAGGATTTGTGAGAGCCAAGAGGCAGACAGATTGAGATTTTCATAGAGTGTAATTTTTGGTGAGGTTTATAAGCAGAATCGTGATCCTGGGTGGCTGCCAGGTTAAGTGGATCCCTGCAGTTTGGGATAGAAAGATAAGAGTGAATATATGGTCAGGACAAATGAATTCATCTGAGCTAGAATTTACTTTGCTTTCCATAAGATAATCTCAAAAAGCTGAAATGTGTCTGACAATGTTCACCTAGAATGCTCTTTACACTGCACTCTAATGGTTTTGTCTATTTGTAAAATGCTGGGAAACAACAAGGGAAAAACGATTGTGGCATTTACCACTCAAGCCTACTGCAATCATTTCAAACGCTCTCCACAGGCAGGGAGCTAGGCTATTTACCAAGCAGCAAATACTAAACTCAGATGCTCTCTCTAGAAATAGTGCCTTTCCCCTCTATGATCTTGTCTTTGTACTAGGCTCGAAAAATGGGCATGAGCAGAACTGCGCACAGGGGGGAATGACTGCAAAAAATAAATTTATCTATCTATCTTATCTATCTATCTGTCTGTCTGTCT
>LOEQ01013841.1:5388-20018 GCA_001685075.1 Bramus lutescens | reverse complement strand
CAGCCTGGTCTACAGAGTGAGTTCCAGGACAGGCACCAAAGCTACAGAGAAACCTTGTCTCTAAAAACAAAAAACCAAAAAAAAAAAGAAAGAAAGTAATTCTATCTCCAACAAAAGTATAAAAAAATCCATATTCTTATCCTAAAATATTTATAACATTGTTTTTAATTCTTTAATGTGGAGATTTTTTTTCTTTCTTAGTTATGGGAGATACATGTTTGTCTTCCCCCACTTACTGTTTTCTTAGTTCTGTTATTGAACACTAAATGTATTTTGCACTTTAAGGTAAGGCTACTTTTACTGTAACTAAACCCAGATACTCCGTGGTTTCATCCAGTCAGTCAGCCTATAGCAGCCTGTTCTGTCTGTGGTGCTGTTGTGTCCGTTGAGGTCCCTCAGAGACGCCTGGCTCTGATGCCCATCTTGTTGTGAACTTTAGCTTCAGCTCCTCAGTCCCTCCCACTACCTGGCCTTCCTGCAAGAAGCAGGAGGTATCTTTCCTCTTACTCGTTGCTCTCATATTTCTGTTTATCCTTCGAACTTTTTATATTGACTGGAACTTGGAGAGCAGTAAGGACTGCAGCTCTTGGATGCGAAGCTGAAACTGTCCCCAGTGAGAACACTCCTGAGGTCTCGTGGTGGAGTATCATTTCCAGAACAGACTTTCCTCCTTTAGAGAACTATCCTTTCTTTCTTAAATGACAGTTTCAACTAGGAGAGTAAATTTTGCTGTAGTCTACAACATTTGCTTATGTCAGGGTTTCAGTTATGGCTTTCTGGTCTTTGCTGCATTTTGAATTTGTGAGCAGGAAGACAGATGTGGAATTTATCTTCATTCTTTCACGAGTAGACACTGAGTTCTCCTACCCCTTTGTTGCTGTCTCATGCTTTTCCTGTTTTCCCCTTACCCGTTTCTCCTCCTTTTGATTCTTATTACCACACTGGGTTGGGAAAATCCCCTTGCCCCATTTACACTAACAGTCGCCCCGGCTCTTCCGTGCCCACCCTTTCCTTACTGGGGTGAAGCTCAAGTGATTTCACGCATGACAGTGGTTGTCAGATCATTGTGTCTGTGAGTGCTGCCTGCTTCTCCTAAGCAGACGTTAGTGTCACAGGAGAAGACTCACAGAAGGCTAAAGAAACACCCAAAAGACAGGCTTAAAAGAAATATAACCGAGGGACACATCCATCCAAAGAGATGTGCAAATCACAGCAAGAAACACACAGAATATTAGAAAATAAGCCACTTGAACACTTCCAAAACCTCAGGGCCCCTCAAACACCCTGAAGATAATGAAAATAGCTGAGACATCAGAGAAAACTAAGAACCTTCTACAAATGTTCAATGGCCACAGGGAGGCCCCTTTGTTCTTCGTTTAGTGAATACATTTTAGTCTACCTTTTCCTGTCTGGCATTGGCTAAATTCCTCTTGTTTTTATGTTATTTTCCCAGCATCCACTTAGCAACAGCCTGTAAGTCAGGATTTTTTTTTCTTCTCATGAAGAGTTGTGCTGAAGAATTCTAAATTCAAGTAGATTCCTTTTTAAAGTCTCTTGCTCCTTCCTAATTGTGTCTCATCCTACTCAGAGAATGTAATCTGGGATTCCTGCCTTGATGAACTTGGTTAAAATTTTGTTTTTAGCCATTAGGTACTGGATATTTGCAAAGCTGTGTGCTCTCTGTGGGTGTGTGACCACAAAATCCCACCTATTTCTATCATACGAAGCCCATTCCCCGAGCTTCTCACATCCTTGGCCCTCTCTTCCTCTCCCGGCGATGTCTAAAAACGTCGCTAAACCCTTGCACCATAACGTCCGTGCATCAACAGATACGCACTTAGGTGCATTGAGGAGCATGGGATTTCCATTATGCTGCGCGTGTTTTTTTCTTCTGATAGCAGCTACCATTTATCCACCCTTCGAGCTTTCAGTCACGCCCGCTGTCAGGACACAGTGGCCTCGCTGCCTCCTTTAACCTCTAAGGAAACGCTGTTGCTGTCCGGTACCCAGAACAAGCAAGGAAGCAGGAAAAGCTTCCGACTCCTTCTCCAAATCAGTCAAGTTGACTCCGCCCGGCCCTTTCAATCGCTTTATTTTAGAGTTTGAAGCTTCTCTGAAACTGTTTGCACACCAGAAATGACTTTCTGCCTTGCTTATGTTCAGACCTAATTTTGGCCTCAAATCACAAAATTTTGGCTCAGAAATTATGTTTATCTTCCAGAATTAATTCAATTAAAATTCTTTCCACTCTCCCCTTCTCTTTCTCATGTCATTTGTTCATCTTAATCTAATATAATCTTCTTTAAAAGCCTTAGCAATTTTTCTTGTGTTTTTTTTTAGTTAGTACTGTGACTGAATCTATACATTCCAGTAGAAAAATCTCTATAACGTATCATGACTGAATTCTTATTTAAATTGACTTTTCATAGTTCTTTCTCAAAGTGAAATGTGTTCCAATCCAAATCTTCCTAAACGTCCTGATTCGTGGTTAATAATTGTAGCACAAACTTTTTCTTTTTTTAGAAATATATCAAACAAAAAATATGAGATACAATGGAGCAGCTTGGTCAGGTGTGATGCTACACACAGATCCTCACAGCTCCTTAGCAGGGTACATGGCAAACCACACACCTACTGTGTGCTGTTATTTACTTACCTCCTCTTTGTTCTGAGACCCAAACAGGAGAACCCCGTGTGCAGACTCTTAGATAATGGGAGAATTAGGCCATTTTTACTATCACTACTTTATCTATTTTTCACCTGTCTGAGTCATCTTTTGAATAGATTAGGAGCGTTTCCTGATCAGCCTTTAATTTATATTGCCTGGTCATCTGTAAAATACTGATAACTATAATCTTATTATGGTAACGACACACACATTGCCAGTATTTCTAATCTGTCATCTTTGGTCCATATTAAAGCCATGCTCCAGGAAGCATCTATGAGGATGGAGCTGTTCTGAATCCCAAAGTCACAATATCAAACACTATCGGGTTCCACTTTCTGATATCCAGTGACCACAAACTTTGACAGACATGAACTGTATTTCCAAGAGCCTTCTAGAGGCCAGCAGCATTCCAGTAAGTGAGCATGTTTTTAATAGGCACATACCAGAAATGAACCAGAGACATTGTAGGACTTTTGCAGTTCAGAAGAAACACAAACAAAAATTGGGGGTGTCATATTTCTGTTTGCCCAATTATACTATGTAGAAAATCTAAAGATAAAGGTTTCAATAATAGACATAGATGCTTAACAAATCACTTGTTTATTGTCTCTCTCATCTTTATTTTCATTTTTAGGGTCCATTAGGAATGATGGGACCTGATGGAGAACCAGGAATACCAGGATACAGAGTAAACATTTCTAATTTTAAATATATGCATATATGTATTTAAAGACAAGAAAGCATTTTAGTTTATATCCCAAACCTGCAAATTAAGATTCACTTTTATTTATTAAAACTTTATTTTAAAAAAGCATACAAATGAAAAGCATCATTCAATGAGATTAGACCCAAGGCCTACACATCTCAATAAACTTCTGTACAGTTAGAATGGATATTGTGGAGATTCACACCAGATTTTACACCTTCACTACATATATATGTGTCTATGCACTTATCCATCACCAAAAAATGAAAGTTCTAGTAATTTTAAGAAAATAAAGTAAATCCTGTTATTTATAAAGAAGTTTTGTTTTCTTGATAAAGCATTGTGCTATATTTAATTCTCAAGTTCCAATAAAGTGTGTCTTACTTTTCTTCTCAGAACACTGAAATGTGTGATAGCTTGGACTTGGTAGTATTAGATAGTACATAACTATGTGGTCTGGGAACAGTTGCTTTATTTGTTCCTCTTCTTATAGGGCCATCAAGGTCAACCAGGACCCTCTGGATTGCCAGGACCTAAAGGAGAAAAGGTATGTGTGTTTGTGGGCATGTATGTTCTCCTTTTAATTCCAAAGTTATGTAGTAAATCTATGATTTCTTCCTAAATGAATGCATGGCAATATTGCAAGAGATAGAAAAACCACTTTTTAAGTTGGAAAATTTGCAAATTCTAAGAGGATATAAATACCAAGGAACTAAAATTCAAGGAAATTATTAAAATAACTTCCATGGGTTAATTAAAGATTGAGGTGAGAGAGTGTATGTAAAGGTGATACACAGTTTCATAAAATCAAAATTATTTATTGAAAGAAGATGTGGTGTGTTGGATGAAATGACCATAGCACATAAATATTAGCTTAGGTTTAAATTTCCTACTGAGTTAGGAATAACTCGAGCATTAATCAGTTTATGATTTAACTGAAGGTCTGCATGTTCCGAGAATTCCTAGGAGGCATTCTATGTAATTAAAGCAGATTAATACTCTCAAAAACCATATTCTGTACTAGGCTTTCTTTTTTGACCTACATAGTCCCAAATTGTGATACGGAAGTTTTGTTTTAGTTTTGAATACTCAGCCTACCTTAGGCTCCTTTCCAGCTATCTCTTTAAACTTAAATTGACCTGTTTGTCTTTATCTGCCTTTTGCCTTGAGGCTTTTTATTTTTATTTCTGTATGATCTATGCTGTGTCTGCTGGCTAGTGGCTATCTCACTGGTCTGGGGTGTCTCCTTCTCTTTCTCTCTTATTTTCTTCTCTTCTTCTGTTCTCGAGCCTAGATTTCTCTTCCTATTTATTTTTCTGCCTGCTAGCCTTGCCCATCCCTCTTCGACCCAGCTATTGGCCATTCAGCTTTTTATTAGACCAATTAGGTGCCTTAGGCAGGCAAGATGAAACAGCAACACATCTTTTCATAATTAAACAAATGAAGCATAAACAAATGTAACACACCTTTACACAGTTAAAGTGATATTCCACATCACAAACAGATGTAACACATCTTTACATTGTTAAATATTCCACGACAATATACAAACTGTAGAACAAACTATATATAAAGCTGTATATAAAATATGATACACTTAAATTCTTATCCATAAAGTTTCCACTTAGAGTCAAAATCACATTAGACAATAACTAAATATTTGGAATAGACTTCCCTAATTTATGTGTGTTAGTAATCTGGGTTTTTTTTGGTTTTGTTTTGTTTTGTTTTTTTGTTTTTTGATTTTAGGGCTACCCAGGAGAAGACAGCAAAGTCCTAGGACCTCCCGGGCCTCGAGGTGAACCAGTAGGTCTTTTCTAAAATTCTTTTGGTATCTCAGGATAAAATGCAATCAAAAGCTTTCAATGCCAATCATATCTTTTCAAAGTTCTAACTGGTCAGTTTTATAACTTGGCTTTATAGTAAAACAATACTTAATCCATACCATCTAAATAATGTAACAATCTTAGATATGAAAAACTACATTAGTCAAGAATCTTAGCCAAGATGTATGTTTAAGAAAATTAATTGTGAAATCCTTCAACATTGAATGCATGACAAATTTTTACAGAGACTGTCCAAAACAAATATACTTTAGGCTTTTTAGGGCAAATATTTCTTTAATTATCAAGATCAGATCTGTTTCTGAAGTATTTTATAAAATATGATCTATATATGTTTATAATAATTTACCCACAGTTGCCAAGTGATTTGCTAGCTTTTAAAACCAGACAGAGTCAATTGCTTTTCAAGCCTGTGGATTTATAGTCTTCAAATCCAGCATTTTAAGGACAAACTGTGACCACTGTTTTTCGAAAGTAGCTGCTAGTATTGTTTTGATATCTGGATGACCAACTCTGTGACCATTTGAGGGTAAAATAATAGGTGAAGAATGTATGCAAACTCAAGTGGATGGGTAATACTTACTTCACAGAAATAAGCATATTAGTTATAGTTTCCATTTTCCACATGGTGTAATTCAAAATAAAGGCTACTGGAAAGCATGGGGTCAAAGGGTATAGTCTCAATATTTTGATATGGCTCCATGGTTACAGTTTCCATTGATATTTGACTGTAGAAAATAATATAGAAAAATCTAGAATGTTTCAAGTTGGGACATTTCATATAGAGGTAATCTCTGTGCAAATATTTATGTGTCTTTATGAAATAGGTTTTAATCTGTCTAAACCACTTAGATCAGCAGCTCTCAACCCACGGGTCATGACCCCTTTGGGATGAGGGCCAACCCTTTCATGGGGGTTGCATATCAGATACCCTGTATATCAGATATTTGTATTACAATTCATAACAATAGAAATATTAAAGTTATAAAGTAATAACTAAAATGATTTTATAGTTGGGGGTCACTACAACATGAGGAACTATACTAAAGGATCATGGCATTAGGAAGGACTTAGCAGGCAATATATGGAAATAATATAAAAATTGCCCAACAAACAGAAAAAAATTGCTAAGTAGAGGACAGTAGTATTTGTTTTCCCAGGTTTGGGAATGTCAATCAAAGACTATCTGCTAAAATGTAATAAATACCTGTGCATTAAAAAGTAAAACAAGTTGTGATAGGATTTCCTAGTAGACATGAGACAGGCATGGGGCTTAAACCAGATTCTCAGAATAAGATAGGGTTAGAGCTTCTCTTTGCCATGTTCCTTCCAACTATTCATCTAGGAGTAAGGTGTTCTTATCTATCAGTAACGTGTAATAATCAATCTATAATAGTTCCTGCTTTCCCAATGTGCCTCAATTTAAGTTTCTGTTCTGACAGGAGGTTCTAGTATGTAATAGCTAATGCTCTATGTAAATTTTAAAGATTATAGTTTGAACAGTTTGTCAAAGCATTCATATGACAAGTATTTAAAAAACAAGTCTTATTTTGTTAGGTTAGTTGAAGAAGACTGCAAAGTAAATGGAATTAAGTCTCGCATAAATTTCAATCCATTTAACATTAAGAAAACTACAAGATTTATAATATATTATACTCATAAAATTCATGGTTTTATTAAACATCATTTCTTCAATATTTTATTGAAGAATCATAGCAGAATCATCATGAGACTTTATTCATATAATTTTCTGTTTAGCAGTGAACCTTATACTAATTATATCCGTGTTATAATTAATTGGATATAATAACTGGATACAAAATTTTGAAATCATATGGCAACTGTGTATAAATTAAGTTAATTGATCAAGATTTAATTCTGTAGCACATTTGATATCTCTTGAAATTCAATCATTTTCAGTTACATAGCAGACTTAAAAAATTACTATACATTAATGCTTTTATTTTTGACAAAAGAATAAACCACCTTAATTGTAGCATCCGCACTCAGGAATTACAGTCAGGAAACTGATTGTCTTTGTGTGTGCTCTCTGCAGGGCCCAATGGGGGAACAAGGAGACAGAGGAGAGCATGGTGACGAAGGCTATAAGGTAACCAGTGGAAGCATCAACACCTTGTTTCTAAATCTGAGTAGAATTTCCCTGAAACTCTGTTCAGTTTTCAAACAAAAGCCAACCCCATGAAATAATCAGCCATGCACTCTGTTTTGGATCCAGAGAACACCCAGCTCTTTTTGCTTCCTAGTGTTGACTTTTCACTATCGCCTTTTCCTCACCGTAGTGATGTCAGCTGGAGAGTTGTCACCAGGGAGGCTTTCCCTTTCTACCCTACTTAAACAGATCTAGATTCCTGCCCTACCTAAAGACTGACTGAAGGACTAGATGGATAATATTATAGCACTATGACTTAAATTAGTTCTTAGCTTCTTCCATTTCTTGGATTAAGATTTACTTAATCCCCTGAAATAGTTAGCCCATATACAGAACGTACTCAAGCTTACTTTCTGGCTTGTGCTCGGTGTTTTATGCTCTTGCCTGCCATCTCTTGTCGCTTGTTTACATTGTCGATTTCCCCGTCACTTTGGTCTCCTTTATTTGGCTTACAAGATCCTCTCCTGCTCCCAGCATTACATAATCCTTGCTTACAGAGACTCTGTTGTTTATAATGTGTCTCTAATTTTCCTCTCATCTGACTCGAAGAGCAACTTTGACCTTTGCAACCCTACAATATTGTTTGTAGGTCACTCAACACACTCTCCTGTCTTTTGTAACTGTATTTTTTGCTAGTTGGTTTTCTAAGTACATGGTCCCTTAGCTCCTCAATTAGAATCTAACTTTGTTAAATCTTATATAATGTTTAGTTGAAAGCCCTACATACAATTTGCTTTTAATAATGAACTGGTGGATTGCTTGATCCAGTACCTCTCTGTCTTAAGGTTGATGCACTGTGTTCACTACTGTAAGGCAGACCTAGATTAGCCAAGTTGGTTGGACAAGCAGGTAGACAGATAATTGCCATCATTAAACTCATCTTCTCAAGATGTCTTTTGTCTGACTTATTTTAATAGCTGACTAACTAGACTCCCTGTCCCTAGTCATAGCCCTCTCAAATCCACTTACTTGTTATACCACACAAATCTATCTCTACTTCCCACACTTCTTCCTTGACCAGGAAGCTCTCACTTCAGGAATCATCCTGAAGGTAGATTCTCTGAGGTTGCATTTGTTCCCCACTTGGCTCACACAATCTGATTCAGCTCATCCCTCCACTACTATCTTCAAACAAAATTCACCACCTTTCCTTACTCTCTTTCCCAAGATTTGACAAAAACCCTTTTCTGTATCACATTTAAGTTTTGTTGCTTCACAAAAACGGCTGTTGTCAGCATTTACCAAGATATCCCAGAGTATGAAGTGAAACGCCCAGGAACTGGTTTATCATTGGTGAGAACTGTGCCTTAACTTCATAGAGTTTAAAGAGGCAGTGGCTTTGTGGTCACTGTGGAAAGGTCTTCCTACTATGGCAAGTTAGGGAAGCAGCAAAGTTGTGGCTGACCATCATCAACCTGAGCTTTGTAGCTGACTCAGACTCTCGGGGGATCTTTAATAAAGTGTCTTAGTTAGGGTTTCTATTGCTCTGAAGAAACACTATGACCATGGCAACTCTTACAAATAAAACATTTAATTGAGATAGTGGTTTACAGTTTTAGAGATTCAGTCCATTTTCATCATGATGGGAAACATGGCAGCAACCAGGCAGATGTGGTGCTGGCTATATCTTGACCAGAAAGCAGCAGGAAGTTGACTGGTAGTCACACTGAGGGAAGCTTGAACAAGAGAGACTTCAGAGCCTGCCTCCACAGTGACACACTTCCTCCAACTGAGCCACACCTCCTAATAGTGCCACTCCCTTTGTGGGGCATTTTCTTTCAAACCACCACATGTAGCCACATCTATAAGACTCTTTTTTCCAAATAATACCACATTTACAGGTTTCAAAGATTAGGTACCATCCTAATCCACCATCCAATCCTTTGCATTAGCTCACATTTTAAAAAACAAAACCAAAAACTATATTTATCCAGCATAATACACTAGGTTCATCAAACTATCACTTAACTATATGTTCTATCCTATTTCAAATAAGACTTTATATTTAAATTAGGTTCTAGAATACTATGTTTCCATTTAAGTGATAACTGTGTAGGTCACATGGCTGAATTTACTTGAATTAATAGAATCTCTTCTATTCCTAGGGCCATATGGGTGTACCAGGACTCCGAGGTGCCACTGGACAACAAGGGCCCCCAGTATGTTGTGCAAGTATTCTATCATCCCAACAATCCAAGAAATCACATTCATGTAGCTCATTTCTTATTTACCTTACATGGTATTTCTCTCTTGGCTCCTATTAAAGGGTGAACCGGGCGACCAGGGTGGACAAGGACTGAAGGGAGAGAGAGGATCTGAAGTAAGTGAGACTTGTTGGCTTTGGAAAGTGGGCACACCAGAGAATGCTGTTTATTATCATTCAAATAGTCATTTGCTCTCCCGAATGGAGATGACTGTAAGCCTGGGGGTGGGGAGTGTCAAAAAATATGCTAAACCATAACTGAGTAGCTCATATCTTTTGACTTTTGAATTTACATTGCACTTTACCTATCCTGGCCTTGTAAGGATATCCCCTAAGGGAGTCTGTTATGGAGCTTTCCAATGGCGGTACCAGCATTGTACACTGAAAACTGTCAGTCAAATAGACCCAGGTGTAGAAAAGTATTGAAGACTTGTTCAAGAAGGGTAATAAAAACTATTTGTAACAATCACAATAGGTATAAGGAGCGGAGCTCCATAATGAGGGTTTAGAGTCAGACAGAAATTGGGTTTGATTCTGAATATATTGGCCAGGAGCAGGGCCAGCAGTGGACAGAAAATTACCAAGAACAGCCTTAGGAGTAAGGGACAGTCCAGATAAGCAGGCTAGCGGCAGTCCTGGTGTGAACAGGCCAAAGGTGATCAGACACCACGTGGGGGTGGGCAGCAAGGATCAGAGACCCTGGCCTCAAACAGATACCTCTCCCGGACACACCTGGTCTCAAACACACATCAGGAGACTTTGCACCCTCAGTCCATGACCATCCTGCTTCTCACAGCATTCTGATGTCACATGTCTGAAGGTCAAAGCATCTTTTTCCTAGTGGTAGGACTTAAATTCAGGGCCTCTGACACTCTAAGAAAGGGCTCTGTCACTAAGCTGTACTCCTGGCCCCTTAAAATTCAGTGTTTAAAAAAAATGTATTGTAGCTTAACTTTAAATTTCATAGGAATGGGAGAGACACAATGGCGAGTTTACGTTTCTTCTCATCTGTAACGGTGTCTTCACTCTGCTTTGTGCTTCCGACTGGAAGAGCCAAGCAGTAAGATGACGCTGGATCAGATCTAGTGAATACAAGTTCAGTAGTTGTTCAGTCACAAAGACGCCTATTAAAACGTTCAGGTTATATATGTAGTAACTTCACAATGGATTCCCTAAGAAAAACGAATTAGAAGTTAGGGATGTAGCTCAGTCAGTAAATTACTGACCTTGTAAACATGGGGACCTGTGTTGGATTCCCCAGAACCCATATTTTAAAAGTCCAGGCATGTGTGTAAAATATGCTGAGAAAAGTGGCAGGTCAGTGAGGAAGGGGCATTTCACATTTATGTAGGACCAGCTCCATGGGATCAAATGCCCTTTTCTGGCACCATGCGCACCTGTGCTTATGTGCACATGCCTCCACCCAGAAAATTTAAAAATAGAATACACAAATGTATAATAATAAAATGAAATTAATCTGTTTTTTAAAAGTGAGCAGAGCCTGAGGAACAATGCCCAACGTTATCCTCTAGCTTCCACATGTATGTGCTCATACAAATAACATGCACTTGTACACTCGTATACACTTATATATGCACAAACACACACATACATTAAATAAAGAAGGATTAATAAATAGTGAAAACATTAAAAACTGGCCTGGTTGAGGAAAAATTAAGACAGAGAAACATGATAGCCTTCACTTTCTCTTAGCGTTTTTAATGTATACAATGGAAAAAGTTGTGGAACAAGCCCTAAGCTCACAGAACAGTGCTACATGCTACCCAAGAACACAGAGGCTTGTCTAGGTTTTATCCTAAAGTTCCTAAAGCTTTCTAATTAAAACTTTCATATTTATCAGGTTTCCTTTTTCTCTTTTGACATATCTCGTGCAAAAGAGACTTTTTGGTTCTTATTGGTAACTGTTAAAATTATAGCAATGAATATCAAATTCTCTTATGAGACAACTGTCTTTCCAGTGAGCTGGTGAGCTATCTTTATGTGTTAAAGCCAAAAGGAGCTGAGACCATGCCTTGATTTCCGCGTGATCCAAGGAAAGCAGTTGCTCTCTGCTGGGGTGTGCTGGCACATGCAATCTAATGGCACAATTTAGGACCTCTTGGAGTTTATACGAGCATTAATTGCTACAAGAACAGCCACTAATTGTGTATTAATCATTAAGGATTCCTCTGGTGGCCAGATGAGTCCTGACTAATTGCTATCATCTTGTTTTCGCAAAGCTTTATTTTTTTTAGATTTGGAAAAGGCGCCTTAAAAAAAATCATCTGGACAGGGATCTTGTTTGCAAAATGAAGAAATTTAAATCACAGAGAGATTACGTGTTGCCTAAAATCACAGAACTCGTTAGCAGTGGAGCCAGAATTGACTTAATTTCCTGAGTCTCATAGTATACAAAAGCTATTTCTCTGGAATCTTTTGTTAATTATAATTTTTTGATAAATGAATGTTCAGTTACTCCTAACCAACGGATTCCTTCATGGGGCGTGTGAGAGTGGGTTCCCCTAGAAAGAAGTGAGAGCAAAGATCTCCCATCCTGCAAAGATTCCTGTGAGACACACACAGGAACGCTCGTGTGGGCCTCAAAGCCAAGGACTCAAACCAAATCCTCTTTTCCTCTCAACACAAAACTCGTGGATTTTAGTGAATTGCGGTTTCCTCGGTTAGAAAAGAAGAGAGGGAGGATAGTTGCATAAAGCCCTGAATTTGCGTCTGTTCCTAACGCTGACAGCTCAAAGGAAGGTGGAGCGGGCCGAGAGCTGTGATAGCTATCCTTGCGACATCTTTAAAACATCAAAGTCGAAAAACAAAAAACAAGATTTTAATTAACGGAGAGCCTTAAAAAGTTCTTTGTCACAAGAACTAGATCACCATCTCTAGTGTGAGAACTAGTGGAGTGACCATGAATGGAAGGCTTCCAAAATGGTTCCATTTTCCGCATTTTTCAACGCAATCCAAGCAAAGGGAAAACCTGTACCCTGAAAAAACCTCCTACAGAATCATTTGCCTTTCTATTTAAGGACATTCCATCCATGGATTTATGAAGGATTATTATTCAAATAAAATAAAATGAGTAAGTTAAGTCTGATGTCACACAATACATCTACTTTTATTACATTTGAGCTTGGAGGGTTGGTTGGAGGGTGACTTTCCCTTCTTATGGTAATAACCCGGTTATTCACCTGGCAATGGCTTACACAGCAGTGTGCTTCCTTCACCTTAGACCCTCTGTAAGTTCCTCCTGGACTGGTTACTCTGTGAGAGAGGGACATTTAACAGTGCTCAACTCTTAGTTGAGTTATGGAACTAGTGATGCTAGTTTTGAGACATTTTAATATACCACATTCTCAAAATAAAATAGAATTGAGGGCAAGAATCCCTTTGGCCAGGCTTCTATAGCTAAGTACCATGGGATACGTAGCTTATAAATAGCCCAGTTTCATTCTGGAAGCTGAGTCCAGGGTCAGGATGGCAGCACGGTCAGGTTCTAGTGAGGGTGCAGCTCTGCCTTACAGTATGCAACCTGTTCTCTATCCTCACTAAGAAGAGGGACTGGCGAGTTCTCTGGGGTCTCCTATAGAAGAGCACTAATCTCCCTCAACGACTTCCCTCTCAAAACCTCATCACCTCACAAAGGAGCAACTTTTATGCTTCGTCATTAAGGTCGGAATGTCAGCATGTGAATTTGGGGAGCACACATTTAGTCCATAGCAAGAGCAATGTTCTGCATGCATTGAAACCTCCACTACAAGACCACATTGCCTCTCTAACTTTCCTACTTTCTTTCCATTACAATGACAGTAACTATAAGAAGCAATCCTTCCTAATCTAAATGATCCAAGACAGAGGCCAGAATCTTGGTATTGGTTAAATACTTACTTGTCAATGGATGAATATTGCCACAACAACCCTTCTAGCATTAGCAAAAATGGCCCTTTAAAATGTCTCTCATAGTCATAAAGTGCCTTGAGTGTCGTGCTAGTAATAACTGCTTTCAATGCCCATCCAAGTCTAAAGAACATTCTAGTTGTGGAAAGCCTGTAGATTCTGAATCTTCTTGTTTATATTTTGATATTTGAATGTTTGAAGCGAAGCACATACATGAAAATATGCTAAAAGTAGAGCTTTATTTGTATTCTTTATAAAAAGAACTTGCCAACTGCCCTCAATGTCCATCCCATGTAGAGGTAGGCAGCCAAGTGGTGGGAATCTAACTGGTTAACTGCCTCTAACTCCTCTAAACTACTCGGACATGCTGCATTTGATGCAAAGTGTTTCCCATTTGCTTTTTTCTCAAAGACTGCAGTACCATTCTGGGCTGCCATGGTCAGGAAAGACAGCGAGAGGGTGGCTTTATTCTTCAGAGCATCCTTCACACATCCACCAAAATTCATGCCATCCTTTGTGGCCTCCAACTGCCATAATATTACTGTGCTGGCCCCACCTGGGGTCAGAATAATTGGCAGGAGTTATCTGAGCTATGCTTGCATAGGTAGCTTTCTGAGTCTTGGGATTACTTATTGAACACCACCAAGCCCAGCTAAACAGTTGGATGCTCTGTCTCTTACAGAGAATGCCCTTTTCCTCCGTGGTGACAGGCACTATTTCTTCTCAAATATTTAAGCCCATCTTCAAGGTGTAGCACTGGGAATGGATATCGGTGTGTACACTGTTAATCTGTACCTTCAGCATGCTAACCTTGAGAATTTACCATCCCAAGCTAAAACAGTTCTGTCTGGGGGAACTTCAAATGCTCTCTGAGAAGTCTGTCTGGTAATGGCATGATTCTTTTCCTTATTTGTTTGCCAGATCGGTGTTTTTCATGCTTTTCATCTGAAAATAATTTGGGGCTCTCATCAGAACAACGGAATGGTCTGCAAGGGTAGTATTGCTAACTGTCCAGGCAGACCAGTGGCTGCTGAATCAATTAGGACCTAAAACTCTCACACATGGAGAAACAAACAGTCCTTGAAAAATAAACACCTGGTTGGTTTTTTGTTTCTTTTTTTCTTTTTTTTTTT
>LOEQ01013840.1:0-16029 GCA_001685075.1 Bramus lutescens | reverse complement strand
AGAGGCCATCCCTTTGGTAACAGAGAGGGCAGAGGAATTCCAGATAGCAGAGGGTCCATAGATTGAATAAACTTGTTGATAACTTTAAGATCTGTTACCATTCTCCATTTTCCAGATTTTTTTCTTAACAACAAATACAGGAGAATTCCAAGGGCTGATAGATTCTTCTATATGTTGAGCATCTAATTGCTCTTGTACCAGCTGTTCTAAAGCCTACAATTTTTCCTCAGTTAAGGGCCATTGCTTGATCCATAGTGGCTTCTCAGTCATCCATTTTAGAGGCAGGGCTGTTGGTACCTCTGAAGGGTCATAAATTACTATGTGTTCTTATACAGCCCGAATGGCCAGTTTCCCTCGTCTGTAGTATCTTCGAATATTTCCCTCAGAAATAGAAGCTTTAGAAGCAGCAGGAATGGTAATCTGGATATTCCATTACTGCAATAGGTCACAACACCACAAATTCACTGCAATATTGGCTATATATGACCTTAGTATTCCTATTTTCCCTTCTGGCACTATGCATTCAACCCATCTCGTGCTTTGTCTTACCCAAGATAGGGTTCCATTTCCCAGGAACTAAATATCTACTTCCTCAAGAGGCCAATTCAGGCGTCAAGATTCTGGAGTAATGGTACTTACACTTGTGCCTGTGTCCAATAAGCCTTCAATAAAAATGCCATTTGTACACACTCTTAGCTTTGATCTTTGTTCATTCATAGAAGTCTGCCAGAATATATGTTTCCTCTGTCCTACCAGATTTCTTGACTCATTCTCCACATTTATCTCATCCTTCAGACCATTATTGCTTTTGACAGCAGGCATGGGGGCCTTCTAATTTTCCTGATGAGACACGTTCTCCATAGTAACCAGAAATGACTGGACCACATTAGTCATGGGGCCTGTGAGAGGCCCCCCATTGCATTCCCCAATGGTAATGGGTTGCCTTGTCTCATGTTGACCTACATTAATTGGTCCATCACCAGCCTTTGCCACACCTTCTACATAAACCTGAAGGCTGAGTCCTCCTGTTCCTGTTATTCCTAAAAGAGGCATTATTCCTGGAAATCTGTTGTCTACAATTCCTTCTCATATGTCCCATTTTACCTCAATTAAAACATTTGGTATCTTGATATCTTCTCTTACTATTGGAAATTGCTTCTCCTATCCACACTTCAGTGCCATAGTCAATGTCTCGACAATCATTGTATGCAAGACCCATTCCTCCAAGGGTGCTGATCTGATCTTTAAGGGCCCCAGGATCCTTTTGCACTCTCTGTTGGCATTCCCATAAGCTAAATATTCAATTATTATATGTCTGACTTCTGGGTCAGCTATCCCTATTTGTATGGCCCTAGTTAGTCTTTGCAAAAAGTAACTAAAGGGCTCTCTCTGACCCTGTTTATCCCTGAGATATGATTTTATTCTCTGTCCTGGGTCCTGAACCCTGTCCCAAGCCTTTAAAGCTGTGGTGGCACATACGGATAAGATGTGGTCATCATAAAGAGCTTGGTCCTGATGATCAGAGTAAAGTTCATCACCTAGAATTTGATCTAGGGAAATCTCAGTTCCTTCCACTCTTTCCTGTTGCTCTAAAATTCTAGCCTCCTCTTTGAAAAGGCATATCCAATGCAATTGTGGGCCATTTTCTTGGACAACTGATGTTAATTGAGCCCAATTGTGAGATGTCACCTTTTTACTGAGAGCCTAGGTTTTGACCATCTCTCTAACAAAGGATGAATGTAGTCCGTAATTCACAATTGCTTGTTTAATTTCTTTCAGATCACTCATACGTAGGGGTTCCCATGTATGTTTCTTGATAACCTTAGGGCATTTGGAGCTGGCTACCTTTTCTGATGTTATTACTGGAAAGGCAGATAGAACTCTGGGGAAGCTATCCCAAAGAGTTTTACGTACTGATGAAGTTAAATTTTGCCTTTCTAACTTTTGCTCCTGTNATAGAAGTCTGCCAGAATATATGTTTCCTCTGTCCTACCAGATTTCTTGACTCATTCTCCACATTTATCTCATCCTTCAGACCATTATTGCTTTTGACAGCAGGCATGGGGGCCTTCTAATTTTCCTGATGAGACACGTTCTCCATAGTAACCAGAAATGACTGGACCACATTAGTCATGGGGCCTGTGAGAGGCCCCCCATTGCATTCCCCAATGGTAATGGGTTGCCTTGTCTCATGTTGACCTACATTAATTGGTCCATCACCAGCCTTTGCCACACCTTCTACATAAACCTGAAGGCTGAGTCCTCCTGTTCCTGTTATTCCTAAAAGAGGCATTATTCCTGGAAATCTGTTGTCTACAATTCCTTCTCATATGTCCCATTTTACCTCAATTAAAACATTTGGTATCTTGATATCTTCTCTTACTATTGGAAATTGCTTCTCCTATCCACACTTCAGTGCCATAGTCAATGTCTCGACAATCATTGTATGCAAGACCCATTCCTCCAAGGGTGCTGATCTGATCTTTAAGGGCCCCAGGATCCTTTTGCACTCTCTGTTGGCATTCCCATAAGCTAAATATTCAATTATTATATGTCTGACTTCTGGGTCAGCTATCCCTATTTGTATGGCCCTAGTTAGTCTTTGCAAAAAGTAACTAAAGGGCTCTCTCTGACCCTGTTTATCCCTGAGATATGATTTTATTCTCTGTCCTGGGTCCTGAACCCTGTCCCAAGCCTTTAAAGCTGTGGTGGCACATACGGATAAGATGTGGTCATCATAAAGAGCTTGGTCCTGATGATCAGAGTAAAGTTCATCACCTAGAATTTGATCTAGGGAAATCTCAGTTCCTTCCACTCTTTCCTGTTGCTCTAAAATTCTAGCCTCCTCTTTGAAAAGGCATATCCAATGCAATTGTGGGCCATTTTCTTGGACAACTGATGTTAATTGAGCCCAATTGTGAGATGTCACCTTTTTACTGAGAGCCTAGGTTTTGACCATCTCTCTAACAAAGGATGAATGTAGTCCGTAATTCACAATTGCTTGTTTAATTTCTTTCAGATCACTCATACGTAGGGGTTCCCATGTATGTTTCTTGATAACCTTAGGGCATTTGGAGCTGGCTACCTTTTCTGATGTTATTACTGGAAAGGCAGATAGAACTCTGGGGAAGCTATCCCAAAGAGTTTTACGTACTGATGAAGTTAAATTTTGCCTTTCTAACTTTTGCTCCTGTTCATCGAAGTTGATAATTTCCCCAATCTTTTCAAATCTGTTTTCCATTGCCTTCTGCAAAGCCTGAATCACCTGTCTAGTATTATGCTCCTTGCAGAAAATATGACATTATATAAATTTATGACATATTTTTAAATGTGTCTTCCTACTTGGTTGTTCTGTCTTTGAATATTATGAATTTTTAATTTTTATAAAAATGTAACAATGCCAGATCCTATACAAGAACCAAAATATTTCCTTGTGGTTGGACTTTAACTCCATGGAAATATTCAAGAGATATGTAGACTTCTCATAGTTTAGTTAGGGGAGTGATCCAATTCCCTGTCTTCATCTGAATTTTAAGACTACCTCTGTTATATTTTGCCTTATGAATTTTGGAGGTCAAGTTTGTATTTATAGCATGAATCACCTCTGTCAAATCAGCAGCTCTTTATATTTAATTCTTTATTTTGTCATGGTTTGTTTTTCTACTAGGGCTGCAAATTTAGTATTACAGTCTCTAGCATAAACTCTGTACTTATCAAAAAAAGTGCCCAATTAGTAACATATTATCTGAATGATTGGAAAATCACTGATCTTGCTAAACTTCAATTTGCTTAAACTTAAGATCAAGTTATTAACCCCCACCATAATGGGCTGTCATGAGCGGTAAGTAAAAAACATATATGTAAAATGTCTAGCACATTCCCCATTCCATATGGACACTCACCAGATGATGAGTTTTTGACCCCGTGAATATAGACATGAAGATTATGGATTCAGATTTATTCCTGATTTAAGCTCTTGAAAACCTTATAGTGGTTGTTTAGTATGGGTTAAAGAAGAAAGAAGGGGGCAGGAAATAAATTCTTAGTAGCAGCAAGTATTAACTCAAGTTGAGGCTGATCTTGGCTGTTTTGGATGGCTGTTTTCCAGCTGGAGGATGGAAATTTATGATTCTCTGTGTTCAAAAATACACTGAGTTTGATTAATTGTTGTTTACTGACAGGCAAAATGGTGTGTACACTAGTTTACACCTTGACTCTAATTCAAGTCAAAATAACACACCAATTGATTTTGTCTCCCTCTAATTAGCAGTTTTGTAGGTGTAATTTTATTAATGCTAATTTTATTAATTAATAATAATTTTCTTAATTTTATAAGACTTTAGAACATATAAAGCACCTTCTCACAAATTTTCTCTCTCAGTCTCACGACCCCACAAATGCTGGAATGAGATTTATGTGGCCATTAAGTAGTTGCATATTAATTAAAACTCTTTGTATTAGCAGAATAATAATAACATTTGCTCATTAGTGTCCTTTCTTTATTTAAGGGTCTGGTTATTCTAAAACAAAGGTCAGTTGGCCAAGGGTTCTCAGCAAGAAGTGGTTAAAGGCAGTTCCATATTAAAAAGCTGAGATTGTAGAGTCATTTGCTGTAGTTCAGGCTGATCTCAGAGGTATACTCCGGGCCAATTAGCTCACAAGAAAGACTATCTGCTCATAGTTCTGTCTGCTAGAGTATATAAGTATAAGAGGGGAAAAAAATCAACATGTCTAGTGAAAGTAATGTAAACTTCTTCTGATGGCATCCTCATATGGTGGAAAACACAACTATCATACATAGGCATTAATTCCATACAGTAGTTTACTTCATAGCCTAATTATTTCCAAAGATCACTAAAGGAAATAGGCTTCGTTATATGAATACCAGTGATCACCAAGCTAATTGTATGTTATCAGGTTTGAGGTAGGTAGCTTTCTGTCCAGGTTTCCAGAGAGAGGGATGTGTTGGTGTTCCAGAGTTGCTATAATACTGTATGACAGACTTGGTGGTTTAAACATTAGAAATTTGTTTCTCTCCTACATGTGGTAGGATCTCTTTGAAGACTCAGTGTTCAACAAAGTTTTCTGTACTTTATGTGGCCATTCTGTATGTACATACACTGAAATCTTTGATATAAAAATTTCTTTTATTACTCAACAGCCATGAATTTATTAAAGGCTATCTTAGCACCTATATTTAATGATTAATTTGTAACAATCCTATATCCAAATATCATCATATTTGAGACACAGTGGCTTAGGATCCAAAATATTTTTTATTAAGATACATTGCATTAATTTATGTATGAGCATTTTGCCTCTCTCTCTCTCTCTCTCTATATATATATATATAGATCTACACACATATATATATGTAGATCTATATATATAGATCTACATATATATATCATATATATATATATATATGTAGATCACGTGCATATCTGGTGCATGTGGAAGCCAAAAGAGGGTGTCAAATTCCACAGAACTGAATTTACATTTAGTTTTGTGCTGCTCTATGGGTGCTGGGAATCAAGAGAAAGTTCTTCATCCTGAGTAGCAAAGGTTTTTAGCTGCTAGGCCATCTCTCCAGCCTTCAGAGCATATACAGTTTAAAGGAGGTATAATCCAGCCTATCATTGGAGCTACTAATTAAAAAGTAAGTACTCCCTAGAGTTTCAGTTGGTAAAGGGTGGGGCCGAATCTATACAGCCCTATCTTTTTCCATCTTCAGTGGTATCAGGAGTCCCCACACTGCAGCTGCATCAGAGCCATGAACCCAGATATGGACCCTGGCAGCAGTCCAGGCCCAGACATCATCATGGCCCTGAGTAGTAATCAAACCACCTACATCAGCAGGCTCCATACAGATTTCACCTCTCCAGACCTGCCTCTGTCCACAGGACTTGAACCATACATACCATACACTAACCTACCCTACCATTCTCTCTCTCTCTCTCTCTCTCTCTCTCTCTCTCTCTTCCATCACATATATTTGCTTACCATAACCCTGGCTTTAGCACTAGGAGATGGACGTTGGGGATTGGGTGCTATACCTCACCTGTGTCTGACCCTGTTCTTGGGGGCATAGGTGAACTGGCCCTAAGCACATGACAAATAAAGAGTGGATCCCACCCCCATCATCTGCCTTCTGATAGGATGGGTGAAAGAAATATGTTTCCTCCTTGCCCTTCGCCATCTGTGTCAGAAGGGGAACTGACCCAACCCCTCACCAGCTGCAGCACTCTTGAGAGCAGGCCCCCTGAGCTTCACCTGGGCAGTACAATAGATCTGACCCTGTTTTGGTGGGGTGAAGGAATGTAGGCCCCAAAGGTGTGTACATGAGAGAGCTGGCCCCACTACTCATCTGTCATGTGGCAAGATGGGAGAGGGAGAGATGACCACCTCATCGCCACTTGTGTCAGACAAGGGAACTGATGATCCTCCTTATCAGATGTAACACTCACAAACGTGGGCCCTGTTCCTTGCCTGGGCAGCAGAGTAGAGCTAACCCTTTTGACTGGGGTAAGGGTGAACCTTTCCCATGTGAGCTTGGGAGATCTGGCCCCACCCCTTATTTGTCATGCAGTGTCATGGACAAGGACAAGAGACTTCCCCCTACCTGCACCCTTNCTTTGCTGCCTGTGGCAGCTGGAAAAGGTATCCCTGCCCACCCTGCACCTCTCTTGGACAACACGGTAGAACTGCCCCTGCTGGTGTACATGTGGGTTAAATGACCCTGAGAGCCTGAAAGCAGGAGAACTGGCCCTGCACATTGCTCCATGTTGCATAGGGTAAAAAGGCTGGGGCAATTCTGGAGCTCACCCTGGTGGCAGGGTCAGGGGATGACTGGTGGCCTGACAAAGCTTGCAACTACCCAGGCCAGCAACAAGGATTTTGAGTTGACCAACTGCAACATCCTCACTATCTATGATCTGTTAGAGCACATGAAGGGGCACATACTACAGATCCAAAGTTGCAGGATCTCCACCATATAGGGCAACAACAGGATACCATAAAGGGGCCCTAGTGCAGGTCCAGTATTGATGGTATAATAGAATACAGAGGTTTAGAACAAGACCAGTGACTTTTTTTTTGCAATTGAACACTTACAAATAAAGATGTATGGACAAAAGTTATACTATATTACTCACTGTGCCATACTATAGGCTTTTTTGATTCCATGATTCCATGATGAGATATTTCTTACATTTTCTTCTTCTCTCTTTTTCTTTTCTCATGAAATTTACTTCATTTTATTTTGGGGGAGAAGGTGCAAGAGCAGAGGGCAGATATGAAAGGAGGGGGAGATGAATGGAATTGAAATGATGCATGATGTGAAAGATACAAAGAATAAATAAAAACAAATTAAAAATAAATACAAATAAGTCCTAATTATGATAAATTATCATCATAAGTAGAATTTATTAAAATCATATCATAGGGTTCATTTCATAACTCTTATCCCCTGACAACAAAAGGAAACCCCAGAAATTATTATAAGGAAGGAGATTACTAAAGAGATGCCTTTAACTGAGCCCTCTTAGCACTGTGAGGCTCTACTGTCTCCCTACTCATGAAGAAGATGAGGATGGGAAAGACTCCTACACTCAATTCACAGAGTTTAGGATATTTTGAGTTGGCAAATAAAGAATAATAAGTGTGACTTCTGGTTAGTAGACACTGTGGTCTGCAATAACTGCCAAAAGTAACTGGAGAATGAGTCTGGACTAACTTCATGCTTTGAACAGCATAACAAAGAGTTACAGTGTGTGCAGCATACACTGCTGAGTCGATAAAGACAAGAATGTAGGATTGCCTTCCATAAATCAGAGTGAGCAAGCTGAGATGAATGTCTGTACATCCTTTGTTATGTGTCACTTAGAGAATCAAAGTGTTTAATTTGTGCTGGAAATTAATTTCTAATGTTCACTAGGCAGAGGGAATCTCCTGAGAAACAGGAGACAAATGCAGGATAGCAAAACACAAAAGATACCTAAGATTTTGACACAATTTTATGACTTGAACTTAAAGGAAGAATAAGACCTTTATAAGGGGAGGGGAATGACACCCAAAAAGAAGTAAAGTTCACATTTATAATTAGAATATTGTCTAGAGTCATTAGTAAAATTAAAATCATATTCACAAGAAAAACCATTCCTTCCCTCCTGAAATGGCTTTGAGTGAAAAATAGGTAAGTTTTAAAGTGGTAGAAGAAATGGCACCCTCATGAATTGGCTGATGAAATTCTAAAATTATTCAGCCTCTGTGGAAATCAATTTATCATGTCTTTAATCAATAAATATAATACGCTAATATGACCCAGTGGTTCTACTTGTAGACATGTGTGATTGTTAATCTTCAACTAGATGATAGAAAAGATTGCCTGGGAGACAGGCTTCTGAGTATGCCTACTGGAATTACCTTAATTATGTTAATTGAGGTATAAAGACTGTCCACTAGAGGTAGCAGCATTCCCAAGACTGGGATCCTAGACTGCATACAAAAGATGAAGTAAGATAAGCCTAAGCCTTCATGACTCTCTGCTATTTGACAGTGAACACAATGCCATCATCTGCCTCAAGCTCCTGCAACTGACTTCCCCCTCACACTGGTTTACAGCCTTGAACTGTAAGCCAAATATGCCCCTTCATTCCCTTAAGATGCTTGGTTAGTGTATTTTATAATAACAATAGGAAAGATAAGAAGATAGGTAATTGGAAAGTTTAAAATTAAATTTTTCAAAATGCACAAAACTGTAATAGTGCATAAGCTGCTTGTAGAAGGACAATTCATAATATCTTTATGATAGAAACAGCCTTTACAACTGATAAATGAAAGAGAATGAAGAAAGTACTTACACCTGGAATAATTTAGGGAAACTTAAGACCAAGCCCTGAGTGAAAGGAGCCAGCATTATAGGATATGAAATATTATTCTACTCTGAGACACAACCTTGCAGATACAGTCCTAGAAACAGAAAACAGGTTGTTCACTGAGTGGGAATGCAGGGAACAATGGGTGGATAACTTTTCTGTTCCTGCTTCCTGCTGCTTGACTTTTAATAATGTTCAATATACAGAATCCTTACTGATTATTTAGACAATAAAATGCAAATAATACATAAGTAGTGTAATAATATTCCTGTTTTCCTTTTGGTACAAATACAGTCATGAACCAGCAGGTTATTTTGAACATAGAAACTTCTGAGAATTACAGATCTTTTCAGACCTTCATCTTAGGTTGCTTCACTGATTCTATATTTCAGATGTTAAAACATTTCAGGAAAGTTTGAGACACACTTAGTCAATTGTCATAATATAGATTAAATGTGCTGAAACCAGTGTCTAGCATATGTCAAAAAACTCAAGAAACATTATTCATTAATCTAACAAATTTATATTGAACACTAAATAGAGGTCAGAAACTATACTAAACAACGGGGATATTATAGTAAATTAAGCTATCAACAGCCTTAAACTTGGAATAAATACATAATGAGGGATTTTTCTAGTGCAAGAGACAGACAGACAACATAAACACAGGCAAATAATTGTGGAATTATTAGCAAATATTATACTAACAAATCATTTTATGTCACATTAAGTAAAGTTTCATTAAGTTAAATATGTATGTACTGTTATCCACATGACATTTCATTGGAATGTGTAAATTGGAGATCTAGGTCTAAAATATACTGGCATCTTCATTCACAACAAAGTGAATTGATAAAATGCCCATGACATTATAGAAAACATAACAGTAATATTTCTGGGCTCTTATTATGTCTCTTTGCTGTCTGTTAATATTTTTTTTTTACTTTGCAAAACATGGGAATCTGTAGAATCCTTCAATCATGAAAGCACTTAGGAAGTAATTTGTTTCCTAAAGATCCATGGATCAAGCATCTTGCATATGTAACTAACATTATTTGATCATTAGAGTATTTGAGTTCATCTGTACAAAGTCACTCCACAACCAGGAAATTCAATAATGTGTTCTTAAGAATGCATATGTAGATGGGAAAATAGTCACATATTGTCAATAGAGAAAAGCTATTTCATGGTTTAATTTAGAACAGGTGGAACATTTCCACATTCTAAAAAGTACAAGAGAACAAAGATTCTTCATTGGGATTATTAATCTAAAGTGTAGGTATGAACTTTTCTCTGTGCTTTACCTATTTTCTGATTTGGATGCATGAGTCTAAGAACTTCCTATTCTTTCTCTGATCCAGAAAGATATATCTGGCTGTCTTCTTGAACTAATATCAACTCTTGTAGAATGAATATCATTAAACCTTTTGAAAACAGTGTCATGGGAAATATTTTCTCTACTAAAACCATTTTCAAACATGCTTTTGTGACTAATAATGCTATAAGCTTAAGGCCCAATGAGCCCCTATTATGAAAAGGGATAACTTCTCTCTCATGAACCACCTATGTCCTAATTACATATCAGACTGGCAATAATTTATGTAATTATTATCCTTTTCATTTTGTGCCCTATGTTTTATAGGAGGATTGTTAGCTGAGGAAGGCTTCAACGTAGGGAGTCCTAAGTAGATAAAGAATGGTACATACTTTTAATTTTCTGTTGGTATCCCAAGTTATATATTTCATTCATTTCAATAGTTTTCACTCAAATACATATCCTCTCTGAAGTAACCAGGTTAATGTGTTACTTTTATACCATAGTCTTATCTCTTCCTTTACCACAGGCACAGGCTGAGTCAATCATTAAATATCCCATTTGACATATTTACTTCATGTATTTTTTATGTTTTTGAACAAAAATAATTATTCTAACAGGTGATGATATCTATATAATATACAATTAATTACAGTTAAAACTAATTATTTTAATAATAACACTTGTGATGGCCACATTGCACAGAGCTCTACTATTAAAAAGACAAAAACAGTTATAGAATAGATATATTTGCCTCATTTAAAGTGTTAAGAAAGTTTTGTGGGGAATAATAAATTTGATGGCAAATTTAAAAGTAGTATAGGTGGAAAGATTTCTCCTTTCCAAGTCCTGGCCTGCCTATCTCATTAAGCCTCCCACAGTCCTCAGGGGTTTCATTTTGTAATTTGGAGATGACAGAAGAAAAGTTCTGCAAGCTCAAACAGATTGTTCAGTAGTTCTGCATAGTTCATGCCAATAGCACTGTGAAAATCAAGCTCTACTCTTTTTGGTATATCTGAGGTGTCCCAAGATAACCATGTGGTCTTAGAGGGGCAGGAAACCTCAGAACCTCGCTCTCTCCTAACCTAGAAAACTCCTTAAATTAGTGTTTCATGGGCTGAAGTTCCAGGCAAGATAACACAGATAGTTTCATATATTTTAATTGTGCAGAGAATATTGATAAATCCAACCATAAGTGTACCTCTTCATATATCTAAAATATCTGTGTGCCCTTTACAAACAATATTAGTAATCATCAAATTCATATCTTTTTCAGCCCCATTTCTATTTGTTGAATGTAATGAGTTTTGTGTTTGCTGTCCTTTCCTGAATGCAGATGAATTATTCTGAAAATGTTCCATTCAAATCCCAGGAAGGTCTAAGTCCTTCAAGAACACAAAGACTCTGTCCTGCTATTCCACTCCCCACCCCTTTCCCCATCTCCCTTGTAATTTTATACAAGACAAAGATGGATCTTGCCAAGCATCTGGTGTGCCACCCTGGGCCCAGCACTTTCCTATCTATAAAAGGCAGTCAATGTGAGGAAGACCTTCCTTCCTAATCAAAGTGCCATCCGCAGCATCTATTCATAATAGTTGTCCCTTTCCAACTCTCATAGCGCTTTCCTCTGAATGCTCAGGGCCATTACAATAGGCTGTCACTGGAGAGCCTGAATGGGGAACTCATTAGCTGTGCAAGCCTACATATGGCCAAAGAGAGTTTATGTGTAATCCCTACAGTTTTCCTTAATTTTTTCTCTATTTTGTACTCTCTTTGGCTGAAGTTGATTACACTGGAATCATTAACTCAAGCAAAATAGAAATGTCCCAGTGGGGAATCATCCCAGCCCAGGCCGCAAGGGAGGAAAAACACAACAGCTCCTCTCTCAGTCTCCAATGACTGCTTCTAATTAATGAACGGTGATAAGTTTTTTAGAGTTTCTTCCTACAGTACACCATCAGCTCCTTGAATGGCGAATAGAGGTGCATAAAATCCACCTAACAGATGTAAGCAATTGCTCTCCTGTTATACCTACAACAGAATTACATTAGCCTGTGTTCTGTTAATTGTCAAGAGAGAGCCTAAGGGTATTTGGACTGGTCAAAATGTAATACCCTGAAGTGGGCCTAAGAAACAACCTTAGAACTAGACGTTCTGAGACCTCTAGTCTCTCTGCCACCCATCTCTTTTTCTCTCTGGATGTAAACCATAGAGTCTAGAGACTGGAATTATTTTTTCAATGTGATTCACAGGAAGCACTTCATCTCACTAAAGGTGAGATAAAACCCTAATACATAACCTTACATTTCTTCCTCCCTCTTGTGTTTGACTTGGTCATAATAAATGATTTGACCTGCAGGTGCAGCAGCCAGGAGGATTAAAAGAGAGCAGACAAAAAAAGAACAGGTAACCAAAATGGTTAAATTCTATGGGGAACAGCAGCAGGGAACGGCATTCCAGCACCTGATATATTAAGGCTCTGTAACAGCAAGGGACTGAGGGATGCAAGGAAAACCCAGTGGCCTGGTCTATTTTGATATTGTAATCTAAAATTTGTAATCTAATCTATTGTCTTCTCTTTTATTTCTTCCTCCTGTTGAGAATTTTCTCTTTCACCTGATCCCACTGCTTTCATGGATCCCATACCTATATATACATACATACATACATACATACATACATACATACATACATACATACATACATACATACACATAATACACATAGAAACATATATTCATAAATTACATATGTTACATATGAATATATACAATATATTTGTATATTTTATAACATATAATATATGAAATTAATATATATGTCATTTATGAATAAAGAGGTACATGCTCTTTCCATTTCAGTGTAGGTTTCATAATTTCATTTTTATTTGCAGTTAAATAAATTTCCATTGTTATATATGGTATATTTTCTTTATTTGTTGGTAGACATTTTGTTTGGTTCTGTTTCTTAGATCTTGTTAAATACAAAGCAATAAAGTTGAATACGCAGATACATGTATGATAAGACATAAAATCTTTGAATGCATTTCCTGGGGTGGTACAATGCTGTCATATTGTTCATTTTTAAGTTTTAGGTAAAGTACATACTTATGTACATTTTGCTCCAACAGTTTAAGTTCCTTCTAGTCAAGTGGTTCTCAATCTTGCTAATTCAGTGATACTTTAACACGTGTAAAAATTTGTTTAATATGTTTATTAAAACTTTGCTATATATTTAATACATTCCTCATGTTGTGGTGATCTCCAACCAAAAAATCACTTTTGTTACTATTTAATAACTGTAATTTGCTTCAGTTATGGATCCTAATACAAATAGTTTGGGAGATAGATGTTTGCCAAAAGTATTGTGACATGTGACTTGGAAACCTCTGTTCTAGCCACAAATTAATGTTTCCCTTTCTTTACCTGCTCATCAGTTTTGTTGTGTGATTTCCTGAGACATTCTTTCAAGGGCAACAGGAAACTTTATAGATATTTTAACTATAATTTTCCTGATGAATAACAATGTTAAACAATTTTTCAAACATGTATATGACATTGGTGTGGTTTCTTTTAGGACTTATTTTTTATTCTTTGAAATTAATTGAAAGAAATTGCACTTTGCTATCTTTCTTTATACTTCTTCATATCCCAGTTATCAACCACCTATATGATGCATAGTGAACAAGGACTGTCTTCCATGCTTCAGGCTCTCTGTTCTCTTTGGCTCAAGCTTCCTTAATTTTACAGAAGTTGGCAAGGAATGCAGGATCCTCTTCAAGTCTCAGACTTCTTTTTTATACTCTTGACTTTTTTTTCAGAAAGTTATTGCCTATAACTTTATCTTGAGTGTCCTATGTTTTCTCCTGGCAACTTTGAAGTTTCAAAGTTTTATATTAATGCCTGATAAACTTAAATTTTTTGAAAGGAGAAGAGAGATATTGATTGAATTTCATTCCTCTACACATGAATGTCTAGTTTCCCCAAACCTTTTGTTAAAGAAGTTGACTTATTTTCCACCAAATTATTCTTTTCAACATTTGTTCAAAGTAGGTAGCTAGAGCTATGTGCATATATGTCTTGATATTCCTCTATTACATGATTTATATATTTGCTGAATCATACCATCTGTTCCTTGGATGCTCTAATGAAGCTTAAAATAAGATATTGTGATTCCTCCTACATTTATCTTTCTGATTAGTATTGATTTGATATTGACTGACCTTTGGCATTTTCATCTACAATGAATCTTGAGATTGATTTCTTCTAGTTCTCTGAGAGATGTCTTTGCACATTTGATTAAATCTGATTAGATCATACATATTGAATTAGATCTGATATGTTTGTAGATTTTTTTGTTTGTTTTGAAATAACCATTTTCAGAGTGCTAATTCTACCAATTTATATATACAGAAAGTCTTTCCATCTTCTAGTATAATGTTCAATTTATTTATTTACTGTGTTAAAATATTTTCAAGATAATTTTAATTTTATTTGTAACTGTGTGCAGGCATGTGAGAGCATATAACTTATGCAATAGGAAATTTTTAGAATCCATGGATCTGGAGAGAAAGGTGTTTATGTCCTTGTTAATCTATGTACTAGGAACCACATTCTGGCCTTCTGAATAATCAGCAAGCACTGTAGTCTACAGAGGCATCTCTCCATCCATTTAAATTTGTTATTTCAGATATTTTGCATTTATCAAGTAGGGCTATTGATCTAAATTTTAATTTAGAATGTACCCATTTAAGACATGGAAAGTGCCTGGCATACAGTCGGTGTTTTGAAGCTCCTCCCTTTTAGAGCTGTAAAACATCACAATTATAATACTTCAATTATATTATTTTGAAAAAAAACACTATAGTCATTCTAATGGCTCAAATACAATGAAAAGATCCATGACAGAACAAAACAGATAAAGGAGAAAAATTTTACAGCCCAGAGGAAAAGCACAATTTGCATATATACTGTTATCCCCAGTCTGATGCTAATGCTTTTATTGTTATTTGTCCTACCACTGCTTCTATGATGACAATTAGTAACAGTGACTAAATGCTTGGCATGAGCTCTGTGCACTACAGAGATTTAATATGTGCATTCATTTGTTTACCCAACAATCCTCTTAAACTTCTTTTATAAAATGAAAATTAGACTTGAGGAATGAATTTAATCATGAGCTGAAAGTTAAGGAAGCCAAGATATGAAACAAGATGTACAAAACACAAGATCCATGGCTGAAATTGCTCTACTCCTTTCTCCTGGACCACCTGTCTGTCATCTTGTGCTTTTCTCTATGACCTTATTCTTTCGCTGAACATCATGACTTGAGCTTTAGAGCTGAAAGGATTAGTGCAAAGGAAGGAGAAGAAATGAGTAAAAATTAATGAAGATTTCTAATTGAGCTGTAGTTGAGCTGCAGCATTTTTTGAAGCTGGATTGGTATTTATTTACTTATTTTTATATTTTATTATTATTATTGTATATTTCTACCTCCTCCCATACTACCATTTTCCTCCCCTTCCAGTACAAAGAGCAGTCAGGGTTCCATGCCCTGTGGGAAGTCCAAGGTGCTCCATCCTCCATCGAGGTCCAGGAAGGTGAGAATCCAAACAGACTATGAGTGAGTACATACCATATTCAACTTTTTGGGTCTGGGATACCTCACTTTCGATAGTGTTTTCTATTTCCATCAATTTGCATGCAAAATTCAAGATTTCATTGTTTTTTGCCACTGAGTAGTACTCTAATGTGGACACATTCCACACTTTCTTTATCCATTCTTCTATTGAGGGGCATCTAGGTTGTTTCCAGGTTTTGGCTATTACAAATAATGCTG
>LOEQ01013839.1:0-20021 GCA_001685075.1 Bramus lutescens | reverse complement strand
ACACACACCTAGGTAACATAAACTAGCCATGAATGTCTGCAGACATGAATCAGCAAAAAGTGCAATTGAAAGCACAGGCTTGGCGTAATCTTCACCTAAGTCTGAGAATCTGGACAAATCATAAAATATCTCTAGTTCATTGTTATTTCATTGAGGCAGCCAAAAATCTCTTCCTGCTAGGAAGTTAATGACACAGTCCTTCAGAAACCTTGGACAACACCTGGAAGGAAATGCAGGTTTCATGTTTGCTCAACATCTAAGAAGTCAGGTTGGCTATCATCACTCTCCTTTGTGCCCACCAATTCCAGTTCCCCAGTCTCATCACCAACCCTGTACAGCATACCTGCAGGGTTCCGTCTTTCCTCTCTTCCTCCATTCCCTGTGGACTCCAAAGATTTCCCTGGCAGACTCATCTTTCCTCCCACCTGTGGACTTTCTTAGCCCCCTTCTAGCCAATCGTAATTCCTTCCCACTAGCTCCCAATGTCTAGAAGCAAGTTCTACCTGGGGTCTCCAGTGGTCACACTTGGCAGGGACTCAAAAAGCACTGAATACTAAGCAACACATAGCAACAACAGTCTTAAGATAGACAGAAGGGAGCTGAAGCCAATGAACACAAAACCTACCCCTCAAAGACAAGACTACATATCAACACCTAGAAATACAATCATCTCAAGTACAAATGCCTAGACATAGGGTGAAACAAAAGCAGTATCAGCTAGGGAAAAAAGGTTGCCACTAGACTCCAGCACCCTACTCCTTTAGGCTCTGAGAAACACAACATAGATGAAGCAAAATACAACTGCAAAATAACCATTATGAAAATGCGCAAGGACCTTAAAGAAGATCCAAATAACTCCATTAATGAAAATACAAGGAGTGTGGTGAAATGAACAAAAACATTCAAGATATGAAAGTGGAAATGTAATCAATAAAGAAGTTCCAACCCAATTTAAATACGGAAATGAAAAATTTAGGAACTCAAACAGGAACCACAGAGGCAAACCTCACTGATAAAATATATGAGATAGAAGAATCTCAGGATTGAAGACAAGAAAGAAGAAATGAAAAGCTTACAATTAAGGAAACTGTTACATCTAAGCGTCTTCAGGCACAAAGCATCCAGAAATTCTAGGACACTATGGAAAGACCAAATATACAATTAATAGGAACAGGATTACAAAAATCTGAGTCAAAACCACAGAAAACATTTTCAACAAAATCGTAGAAGAAATTGTGCTAAGCCTAAAGTAGTAGGTGCTTATCAAGGCACAAAAAGCATAGAGAATACCAAATAGGAACAGAAAGTCAATTCCCCATACACATAATAATCAAAACACTAAACACAGAACAAAGAAAATATTAAAAGATGTGAGGGAAAATAAGATATAAGGACAAATTATTAGAATAAAATCTGACTTTTCAATGAAGAGCCTAAAAATCAGAAAGGACTAGATGGACTTCTCCCAATACCAAGAGATCACAGATGCCAGCCCAGACTACTACACCCAGGAAAATTTCAATCACAATAGATGAGAGAAGAAAGGCATTCCGTGATAAAACCAAATTTAAGTAATATCTTTCTACAAATCCAGCTCTACAGAAGGCTATAGGAAAACAACTTCAACTTAAAGAAGCTAACCAACCTAAGAAAACACAAAGAAAAAAATATCAGACTTGGGGAAAATTCCACCCCACAGCATCAAAATAACAAATCAATCAACACAATTCATTGATAACTCTCAACATTAATGGTATCAATTCAGTAATTAAAAAAACATAGACTAACATTGAATGGCAGTGGAAGGGGGAGGGAGGGAGAACTGAGGTTGGTATGATGAAAAATAATTTTTAAAACAGATAGTATTTGAAAATAGGATCTGTCCTTTGGCTGCATCCTTAACATCAAAGATAGACATTACCAGCCCAACTACAAACCCTTTGGTCAACAATGGTGACATGCCTACAGAATGAACTAGTATAATAACAGCCCAATGTTTAAGGGAGTAACTAACAAATCATATTTGACTGGATTTAAAGCCAATTCCATGAGATGGAAACCCTCCTTAACACTGCTCAGATAGCCCAGAACCTGAGACAAGATAGACCATGGATCTAGGAAGAAAAAATAATAAATACTATTGTTCTACTAAAGAAGCAATAAAATGACTTCAAGTGACATTCTGCTTTACTCATAGATCAGTACCTTGCTCAGGCATCATCAAAGAAGCTTCCTTCTGCAGTAGATGAGAATAAATACAGAGATCCAGAGATGAAAAAGGTGCAGAGTAAGAGGCCTTGGACCACTCAGTCCTAAATGAGAAGTCTCCATCAAATCCCTCTGCTCAGGGGCCAGAGAACCCTGGAGAAATGAAGTCTCGAAGACTGTAAGATCCAGAGGGCATGGAGGACACCAAGGAAAGCAAGAATTCCCAACATAGTAGGACAGCTACACATATGAGCTCTTATAGACTATGACAGCATGTACCAAGAGGGCAAGGGGACACAAGCTTCTACCCATAATACAAAAGCTATCTCCAACTGATAACCACTTACAAGTGAAAAAATAATTTTCTCCAAAGGAGTCTCTCTGGGTATACAAAGCCATTCCTAAGGGCAAACCATATCTATGTCCAGCAGTAAATGATCGACAGAAAATGAACTCAGTGCAGTTTTGTGAGTTCTTTATAGTCTATCAGGGATTTTTTTTTCATTACACATCTTTTGCGTATTTATTATGGTTTCAATTTTGTGTTTTTATGAGATTTCTTGTGTGCCAATAAGTGAGTATCTGCATCTATATATGTTTCTTGTGCTTTTTCTTTGGCTCTTTTATTTGTGTTTGTTTGTTTTGTCTTATTCTGCTTTGCCTGTTTTTAATTTCATCTTTTTATTATTTTATAAAGATTTCTGTTTGTATTCTATTGAGACAGAGAAAAGCTATTTGGAATTGGGTGTGAGAGGAAGTGGGGTGGGGATCTGGGAGGAGCTGGGTGAGGGGGAACCATAATCAAATATATTTTATGAAGAAAATCGATTTTCAATTTAAAAAAATAAAAAAGTTTTGCACTTGAAGGAAAATGCCATAGCCATTTGTCAACACTTGGGTTCTCTGTTTCCTTTCCAATGAAACTCTAAAATGCAGTTAAAAAAAAGTGTTTTGTGGATAGAATATGAGATTCAGGGTACAAAAGGAGTCAGATCCCAGGGGAAGACAAAATCTGTCTAGAGACTTATAAGAACATCTTCAATGTCTTCTTTAATGTTAATTGTCCTCACCACTGAAGGTTCCTATACTCCACAGACCCTGGGCTGAGACTTTGTTGAAATGCTCCTTGACAAAAATCTGTGGTTCCTACTAAGATACAGTTTCTTGGAACTAAGACTCTTTGTCTTCCACAAACTACTCCAAGCGCATCCTTCACCAGGTTGTAAAACTTTGCTAAGATAAATGTGCACAATACACAAGCACGTATCAGTCTGAAAATCAATGTAATTCTGAGGTTTTCTCTATAAATGTAAATTTTAAAGTTCTTTTATAAGGCCTGAAGAGATGGCTTCATAGTTAAAAATACTTGCTGCTCCTACAAAGGACTTGGGATCAGTTCCCTGCACTCACAAGTGGCTTACAATTGTCCGTAACTCTAGTTCCAGAAATTCTGGTGCCCTCTTCTGTCCTCTACAGGAACCAGTGCACATACATATATGTAGGCAAAACATTCATACACATAAAAATTAGACCTAACGTTCTATGATGTTTTAAAACATTGCTGATACTTTCAAGCAGTCATAAACTGAGTTTGGGGTATTTTCACTCCCCATGACCCTCTAATCTGTCTCCATCTCTCCTGCTGAAAAACTTTTTACCAAAGCTGACTTCCTACTTTAATGCAATTTATTTGACTAATAGATCCCCTTGCTGAGTGCTGGGCCTCATATATCTCTCCTTCATACATGATGAAAGAGTGATAGAGTCAGTTTTATACAGGTCTTGTTCATCTAACCACAGATGCAGTGAGTTCATGGTTGTGATGGCTGTACTGTATACAGAAATCACTAGTGTCCTTTCTTCCACCATGTTCCCTGAGCCCTTGGCATAGTCGATGATATAGGGCAGAGTAGCTCATAATCACTTATTCTCCACACTAGTGTCTGGTGAGTGTCTACTGCCCACTGCAAAAAGAAGCATCTCCAATGAAGACTAAAAGCAGTCCTAACCTATGGGTATAAAGTATTTAGAAAGCAATTTGACACCACGACATTTAGCAAAACAATAGTAGATTCTCCCCCAAGACCCTATTACCCACCTCCCCAGCCTCAGGTACTGGACCAGGTTTACAGAACCAAGTATGAGTTTCCTTCTGTGGAAGAGGCCTAATCAGATCAAAGCAGAAAGTGGTAATTTTTATCTCTAGAAGTTTGATAGGGAAGCTTAGAATATTTTTGTCTTCATCCTTATGTATAAAATATATAGTTATGAATGAGCATGCTGGGCTGATAATTTATTTGCATCTTTATTTTCTCAGTCAATATCAGCAGATCAATTTTAGCTCATTTGTTGCATACATGATTTTCCATACTTGTTGAATACCTGTTTATTTTTTTAATTTTACATTAAACTTTGTGACTTATACTCTTAATGATGAATGTTTGAGATTTCAGAAAATGCTTATGAGTTATTTGATTAAATGTAATTACCTAAAAACAATTCATTGCTTTCAAGGTTTGCTTTTTAATTTGTTAGACAGGATCAGAGCAGCGCTCAATATGGATCTGTTTATCTCCACAACTGAAATCAATCCTTTAGGTGCTCTATCAAGATTGCAATGAATCATGAAATATTTGCAGTGTGACTAGAGGAGACATCCTCTTCTACCCTGTGTGGATGCCAGACACTGTCCCTCTGTCCTTTCGAGTGGCTCTTTGCCTGTAAGCACTAAGTGATTTCTGTTCAGTACTTGAGGGGAAGCACCTACTCATCTTTGATAGTCAGTCTTATGTCAACTCTCTACTCTCTACTACACTGAGCTATAAGGTGTAGATCCCATGATATACATCCCATAGCCCCATCTCCTCAACAAAAGGGATTCTCCGTATCCATGCAATAGCCAGAAAATTCTCCCAAGATTATAATATAGGACAAGTGAGAACTCACCTCATTGTTTCTGTCCTTTCTTGAAAATTGTTTATTGCTGTGTTCTTGTTGCTGCTGTTGTTAATTTCAGTTGTTAGTTTTTCTTTGTTTCTTAGTTATTTCAAGTGAGTAAATAAGTCATTCTCTGTGATTTTATCCTGACAGACCTTTGAAGTATATCTTCTTTTGCTTGTATTTCAGAGATATTTTCATTGTTAGAAATTTAACCTTACATTTTATGTGTAGTATCATTCCTTGTTGTACTTAATCTTTGTCATAAGCCATTAAATAGATTGTTTAATTGATCATAATTTAATAATAAGAGCTTTGACTCTTCCATGACACTTCAGGTTCTGTACTCTTCATTAATAGTTTTGAAAGTCAAAACTCACTGTTTTTTTCACATGCCTAGAATATTTTAATTGGATTATGTATTATTGAATAACTTTTCTCATTATTACCTTTTATAAGTTTGGTCAACATTGACATTATTGAAGATTACTTTGATGCTTTTAAATCTTATTTATAAATATTGAAAAGGATATATTTCCCACTATTGTTGTTACTCTTAATCTTCTAAAGATATTGTCTCAACCAACTTTTAGGTGTGTTCAGCAAGCCCTTTCACTCTGGCTAACTATTCTGCAAACATAGCTCTCTACAGTGTAAGTTCCTGTTCAGCCTTATGAAATGCTTCCATATGACTGAATAGAATTCGCCAAAGATTCAAAGCTATCCTGCGACAGTTTTTGAGCTTGTCTGTGCTTAGCTCTCTTCTAGTCTACAGTTTGGGCAATAAATTCTTGCTGCTTCTACCCTCACAAGCTCTGAGATCTTTATTTCCAAGTCATTGAAAAAAATGTACTCTTCATGAGATCCTCCTCCTGTATAGAAGTCCAGGAATTTTCTCAATAACAATCATAGAACTTATTTTCCCATTTTCTGACTGATCACAGCTCAGCAGTACCTGTTGCTCACTGAGTAAAAACATTATCTAATAATATCCAAATGCTCCTCAACTGATGATAATGGAGTTACTTCTCAATTAGCCCACTGTAAATTGAAAATACCATAAATCGAGGATTCATTAAGCACACATAACCTGCTAAACATAGCTTAACCAACTGCCTTAAATGTGCCTGGGAAACCTATACTAGCCTAGCTTTAGACAGAATCATCCTACAAATTTTCCAATAAAGGTCTAAGTCTCATGTAATGTGTTAATACTCCCTAAAGGTTACACCAACTCTTAGGAACTCTACACTGGAACCAAGTCTTCAACATATGGGTCTTTATGCTGTCCTTATACAGCAGCAAGATTTCTAGAGAGTCTATTGTAATTCCGTTCTGTCTCACACATGTAATAAGACTCCTTTCCTTGCGAACCTTGAGATTTTCTCATGCTCCTTTATTTTAAATGGTCCTATTATGATATCCCAAGGTGTTTTCTTTTGGGATAGAGAAGGGTTTTCCTGTTTGCTTTAGGGTGACTTGGTCTGGCAGAGCCTTATCTTTCAGTGTTTACCTTAATTTTACATTTTGATTTCCCCCTATATTGCACCTCACAGAAGTCTATAGCTCATACCCATATCCTTCAATCCCGCCAGTGTGAGGTGCCCATCATTCTTCACTGTTCTAATTCAGCTCCATTCCTGGGCAAGTATAGCTTTCCTAGAGTGACTGTCTCAGTACTTTTTGCTTGTCATGCCCCTGCACTGTAATCTACATGATATGGAAACCTGAGAACTAACACTGTTTCCATGGATCCAGGACCTTAGATACAGACAGCATTTCTCTCAGATTTTTCTGATATAGGCAGGAAATAGAAAATCTGAATATCTTAAATACTATTAAAATGCACATTTATGCTCAATAAAAACAAAAATGCACATTTATGACAATATTTCATAAACTTTTTTCTAATTAGCTTAGTAATGAACAACAATCTAAGAAGGACTAAAACTTATCTAATGACTAAAACACAATTTGCACTTAAATTTCAACTTCTGAGTCAGAAATGCTCTTATTAGTCACCAAACAAAGTGAAAGACAAATGCATGCCATTATTCAGAGGCAAGACTCTGTCAGAACGTAAATGACTCAAGACAGAAAGATGCAAGCAGCAGCTAAAGCATCAAGGAAGGTCTTTTGACTATGAAATGACATCTTCACCTGGAAACAGAGTCTAGTGAAATATAGAAACTAGAAGATAACATGATAGCAGACATAGAAGTCAGAGAACTTAGTTCAAGGTCAAGGTCTTTTATGTAGACGTTGTACTAATTTAGGAAAATATATTTAATTTCCCTAAACCTCAGTGTCTTTACCTGAAACATGACTCTTATAGATATATAAAATAAAGTAATATATTTAGAAGCCCGAGGAGATAAGATGAAAGGGTTTCTGAAGATAGATATTCAAGGAGAATAAGGTACCTAATGTGGTCAGAGAAATTTTAGAACCTAATATTTGCAAAAGGGACACTTCATCACCTCCAACTAAGATGAGTTGAAGACAAGTTAGAAGCGAGGGAAATTTTAAAAAGAAGTGAGAAAATGAATGAGATGAAAGAAAGCATAGACATTCAGCAAACCTGAGAGAAATGTAAGCAAAATAAAAAAATGAGCAATGGAAAACAGAGAAGAGAGAGGAGAGGGTAAATGAAAGGGAGGAAGTGAGGAAGGGAAGTTGAGGCACCTGCCACAGCAGGAATAGCATTGTAAAATCATGGGGGTGTTTTAAATGTATGTAAAACATAGCTCTATTTCAGACTTTCAAAACACGTGGGGGGATCACATCAGGTTTTAATTGCCATCAGTATCAGCTAGTTACATTTACTGCATTTATAAACAGATATCTTTTGGCAAGTAAATAAAAAAGGCCTCCACCAGACATGCGATTCTGGGCTCAAATCCATTCACTCTGTGAATTAATTGACTTTATTTGAACTCTACTGTTTGCAGTTAGAGAATTCACTGTGAACATGTTGTACATATCTCAGATATCAAATAGCAAACGCACTGCAGCCAGATCCTGAAACAGAGCCAGAAATCTCTCGTTAATCAAACAGGGCTTTCTCTGTGATTAGGAAAGACAACCAAGAGTAAATAAATGAACTAAACAGCTACGCTCTTACAGTTTTATCCTGTTGTTTTGGAAGCCAGAGCTTCCCTGGAAACCAAGGGAGTGTACTCACCAGGGGGAGGCACAGTATCCAGAACCTGCCTTCAAAGTACCATTTGTTCCTAAAGCCTCCTTCCCAATATGTTTTTCATATTTTATTAAAGCAGTCATTTGGCAGCAAGAAATCCAATAAATTTGCTGCTTTCTTCTCCTAAAACAAAAACTACATTTACTCTTTTGCTACATGGGAGAAGTTGCTTTTAAGCTGACAAGACCATGGAATTATATTATTATGTTTAATTTTTATGTCTATGTTTGATTAATATTATATTTAATTTCTAAAAACTAATATATAGTAAAAAGCTTTAAAAAACTACTATCCTAGCCAGAACTTTTAGAAGCTTGACAAAAAAATACTTTGGGTCTTTCCTTCATCAAATTAGATGGATGGATGTATAGACAGATAGACTGATGCATGTATACAGATGTTATATGACTTTTTCCTGGAAAGGCTTGAAAAAAATATCTGTTTACCCCAGATAGACCACCACCCACAGACCACATAAATTATTCCACCCAAGGGTAGCTTAGTAAGCTAGTCAGTTTATTGGATTTTTTACAAGAGTATAAATGAGAGATCACTTATAGTAGTAGCCTGGACAACTCAAAGCCTGCTGCATCACCAAAAAGCCAAAGTTTGCTGGGATGACCCGTCACAACATCTCTAGAGATCCCTGTACAGCTACCAGGTAGCTACACAGGTCAATACTCTCTTTGATCTGTGCGGTCCTTATTGTTTATGTAACATAGGGGAAAGGTCTTGTCAGCCTACAAAGTTCCTGAGACTAGTGAGTTGTGTCTTTATTAGTCTTAAAAATTTCAATAACTTCCTGATGTATTGTAACAGGATGCAGTCAAAAATCACTGTAAGATATATGAAGAAAGAGAAAATAAAAAATTATTGTGGGATATTTGTATAAGATGTGTTACATTTGTTTATGTGATGGAAAATTTGTTTAATGATGCAAAGATGTGTTGCATTCTTTTAGGCTGCATTTGTTTAGCTCTGCAAAGCTGTGTTGCTATTTTGCCTGCCTAAAACACCTGAATGGTCTGATAAAGAACTGACCAGCCAATAGCTAGACAGGGGAGAGAAACAGGTGCAGCTGGTGAGCAAAGAGATTAAATAGGAGGAGAAATATAGAGAAAAAAGAGAAGAAAAGGAGAAGGAGAGGAGGAGTCGGGGGCCAACCATCCAGATACCCAGTCAGCCACAGAATGAGAAAAAAGGAAAGATATGTAGAATAAAGAAAGGGAAAAAGCCCAGAGGCTAAATATAGTTAAAAAGAAATGGGATAATTTGAGCTGGATAGAAACAAGCCAAGCTAAGGTCAGGCACTGATAAGTAAGAATAAGTCTCTGTGTATTTATTTGGGAGCTGGGTGGTGGACTCTCAAGAGTTAAATAAAAAACAAAAAAAAGAGAAAAAAGAAGGAAGGAAGAAAAAGAAAGAACGAAAGAAAGAGAGAAAAAGAAAAACTGGCTGGAGGAGGGAAATATAGAAAGGCCTATACTTAATATTGCTCAAAGAAGATAAATAAAATGAGGGGAACAAGTACTTGAAGAACATTTAAAAATGGTTTTACGTGTTTACACTTTGTATTAAAGGACATTGTAGAATGCAGTAAAAGAAATATTGTTTAAGGCCTACAAGTCCAGAGAACTGAGTGATTTCTAAAATTTAGAATAGTCAAATTTATAAAATTTTCAAAAGATACAGTTAATAAAAGAACAATTAAATATTTTTATATAAGATAAATGGTTTGAAGCAAAATTTGCATTCAACCGGATTATCATTTTTATATAGTATAAACATTACAAAAAATTACAAAGGAGACATGCAATTGTAGCATTTATACTACAATTATTATTTATAATAAAGTAGTTTCAGTGTTTTAATGATGAATATTCCCAGAATGGTTTTCAATCCAGCAATAAAGAATTAAGAGATATATTTAGATAGAAGAGAATTAAAATGGATAAAAGTAAATGAAGAGTATATGACAAGCAAAGAACAGGGAACAACATATTAAGCAGCATCATATTTCATGGAATAAAATAGAATTGATTGATTGATTTACTTTCCGATTTATTTGTTTTTATTGTTATGTGTATGTGTTTGTCTTCATGTATGCATATGCACTAGTACATGCCTGGTGAATGCAGAGGCCAGAAACAGGTGTAAGATCCCCTGGGACTTGTGTCACAGACAGTTTTGAATTGACATGTTGGTGCTGGGACTGAAACCCATGTATTCTGCAAAAGTATAAAGTACTTTCAATGACTGAGTCATCTCTCCAGATCCCGACATAGAATTAGGAAACAAGAGAAAATGATTAGAAAATTAATTGTAGTAGAGTAATGCATAATAAACAATATTATGGATGTACCTAATAACATACCCTTTATTATAAAAACAACTTTGATGTATGTTATAAAGCAGACAGAATTTAAATGTTAATCATAAATATTAATGTTTTATCATAGAAACTGAGAAATCAAATTGACAAAATGTGAACATTGGAGATGATTTGAAATATATTATTGGATAATGGATTAAGAAAGTTTTTTTACTAATTAGATAAAGATTACATGCTTTTAAAACTTGGTTGACAGAAAATTCAGCCATATATTATACTCTTAACAAATATAGAAGTTTATGTAAATCATGTTTTCTAATTGCTATATCATAATAAAAAAGATAAAAGAAAGCCCTTTAAATCCCATATATTTAATAATTTAAATAGTACTAGTGAGGAGCTGGAGAGATGGCTTAGCAGTTAAGAGCACTAGTTCTTGCAGATCGCCTAGGTTCAGTTCCCAGGGACCGCATGTTGGCTCACAAGCATCTGCAACTCAAGTCCCAGGAGTTAACATTCCTTCTTATGATATGCAGGCAAAACACATATACACATAATATGAAGCAAATGAATCATTTTAAAATTAGAAAATAGCAGTGACTAATGAATAAGTTAAAATTAAAGTGAAAAAATATAACTGAGATCTGTATGACAATGAAAATACACAATATTTACAAGACAAGGCTTTCTTTGAATATAAGTTCTACCCAATCGAAAGACTGGAAACAAACAAAGAGGGCATTTGACTATAAAAGCTCCAAAATAGAATCTGTGTAAATTCAAAAAATTAAAGAAAAAACACAATAGACATATGAGTAGGTACAGGGGAAACAGATAAGATAGATAAAAGCAAAATGCAGTCTTTCATTATAAACAAAAGAGAACATAGACATACAGTTAAATCTCCATCAAATGCTTAAACTTAGAGACAAACACACACAGAGAGAGAGAGGGGGGGGATAAATTTATAAATATAAGTGATAAAATAACCGTAGTTATAAAATCATATATAAAATTCATGATTCTTTTTTATTTAAAGCAATTTTCATATAATATATTTTGATCACAATATTGACCCTCTTCCATTTCCTCCCAGGTCTTACTCACCAAACTTCATGTTCTTTGTTTTTCTACAAAATAAAGCAAACAAACAAAACAAAAAGAATTGAAAATCAAAACCACTCAACAAGACAAACAAAACAAAACAAAAACAAATAAAAAATTTCAACACAGAGAAGACAAAAATAAGCTGTCTGCTTTGTGTTAGCCAGTGTGGAACATTTCCTGGAGTGTGGCTGGTATATGAAATGATGCTCCATTGAAGAAAACTCATTTTCCCTTTGACAATGTCATGGTTTAAATAAGAATGAACCCTATAGGCTCATATATTTGAATGCTTAGTCATCACAGATTGGCACTACTTGAGAAGGATAAAGGGATGTGGCCTTGTAGGAGGGAGTGTGTCACTGTGTGTTTGCTTTGAAGTTTCAAAAGTCAATGCCAGGCTGAGAGACTATCTCTTCCTGCTGCCTTCAGATCCAGATGTAAAACTCTCTCTGCTTTGCCAGCACCATGTATGCCTGTGTGTCACCATGTTCCTTGACACGATAATAATGAACTAAACCTCTGAAACTATAAGTACACCCAAATTAAATAATTAAATGTTCTCTTTTTATAAGAGTCACCATGATTATGGTGTCTCTTCACAGCAATAGAACACTGACCAAGAAAGACAACAAGTACCAATTGCAAATATATCCTTGGGTAGAGGCAGGATTTTGTTTCTCCTTCCCCTTCTCAGTGAGGGAATTTTGTCTGATTTGAAACTGTAGAGATATTGTGCACATCGTCAGTGTCTGTGTGTGAATAAGTTCTGCTGTGTCTGGAAAACACTACTTCCTTAGAGTCCTTCACCATCTCTGGTTCTTATTTCATTTTCCATACAAATCCCTGAGCCTTGAGGGGAGGGATTTGATGAAGACATACCACCATGTAGGGTTGAATACTCCCAAATCTCTCACTCTTTGCACATTGTCCTGCTGTGGATTTCTGTTGAATTTCCATCTACTAAAAGAAGAAACTTCTCAGATGATACTGGCTTGAGTTATGCTCTTCTCCATGGGGGTAGTAGTATGTCATTATGTTATGCTATGTTCCTTTAGCAAAATAATAGGTGGGTTTTCTCCCAGGGCTCAAGATTTATCAGGCTCTTTTCCACTTTAGCAGTTATCAAGTGTGGGGCTGGGGTTACAGGGTAGCCCTTAAATCCAATCAAAAAGTGGTTGTTTACTCTCATAACATGAGGCATGTAAAATCATGAAACTGGTACATAAAAGATTTGAAGTTTTGATGAGTCAGTCTTTTAAAAATCAATGACATGGCAACCAAAATTTTTACACTTAAATTGCAGGCAGAAACTCTTCAAATAAATTCTTTCAAAATTTTAAGAAATAAAAGTTCATTCTTGGACAAACATTTTAAGTATACAAAATACAAAGCTATCCTTATCATCTTATGAAGTTAATACAGATTTTGTATAAAACAGATGATAGAATGAGAAAATTGAATGTAAGTCAATTTTGACTTCAAAAGTCGATACAATATCCACAAAAAAAATCTGTACAGAAATAGTACTCCTACTTTGAGCATAAATATTCAAACTGGAAGAAACCCAGATGTTTCTCAATATTTAACTGGATTAATATAAACTACTTTGACACATCTTACATTGAAATAGTAGCAAATGACAGAAAGAAATAGATTTTTAATCCATATAGCACCAATGACTCTCACATACTTACTGTAAATGAAAGAACCCAACCTACTGGCTTTATGCTGAATCACTTAATTCATAAAGTATTTCAAAAAAGGAGAAGGATAGAGAAAGTAAAAGGATCTCTGGGCATCAGGGTTTGTGGATGGGAGGAGTTGACTAGGTGAAACATATAGATCTTTCTGTACCTTATTGTAGTAGTGAATTCATGCCACTTTGCAATTTTCAAAGCCAATAGATATGTCTTAGTATGACAGAGACCATATCACCTTAATATCAATATGCATATAAATATTAATCTCAGTAATATATGCATGTATATTAATATGTGCATATATATTAATCATAGTATTATATGTTTTGTGTGTGCATATATTACTTATTAATATAGCAATAGGTTTATGTGTGCGCGTGTGTCTATATCTTCTATGAAAGAATGTAGACTGCCCAAAAGTATCTAACTATATACAGCTGTACAGCACTTACTCAAAATGAATTGGCATAAGGGTGCTGACCAAAGAACTTTATATGTTAGGAAATGATTAGGATCCTTAAGACTGAGAACATAAGCACTATTCTTTCATTGGTCGAGAGGTAAGAGTTAACAGTTCTGAAGCTACTGGACATAAATACTGTAATTAAATAAATTAGAAAATGAACACTAGATACACTAGATTATAGAGTCCCATTAATCATTGTTTCCAAGTGAGGTGACAGAATAGCATGGGTAAAACTCTATAAACAACCATGTATACTAAAAGATGAAAATATAATAATAATTCATGTTTAATATAAATATAGAAATATCTGAAATAGATATATAGAATAATATATACATGTGCATACAAAGATTAATGTACATACATGTACTCATCAACTCTGACTGTATAAAAGACCTGGAAGTACTACTATGCCAATAGAAGTGAGAAGATCCCAAATCCAGGCTGTGCTCTTTAATATCACCCTTCTTTACAAGAGAGATCCTTAAAAGTGGCTGACTCTGTGACTGGGATAGGGCAAACAAAGAAGGCTGGCAGTATAAAGTGTGTAAAATAAGGGCACGAGGGTGAATACATAGTTCTATGAATATTCAAATGCACAGTGATGGGAATATATTATATTGCAGGAATACAGGAGTCAAGTGATCTCAATGACCACTTTGAAATGATGATTTGAAAGACGAAAGAAATAAGGAGTTTTATATCATAATACAACAAATAAAGTAAAAATCCATGAATTCACGACAACATAAGTATTAACTAAATGAATGAATAGTAAATACATAAACTAGGAACAAACAAACCTAACATATAGAGAAGTTTCAACTAATTTATATGGATACTGTTCCTCAAAGAACTAGGAATAATTTCCCAACCTCGTGGATGTGGATTGTGGCTGGTGGACTGTACAGTGTTAATTCTACAACACTGTAGGAAGGAGAAGGAGGAAGTAGAGTAGGATCCCAAAGTCCAGCAAATACTACAACAGACGGGAAAGCTTACTCACTGTCCTCAATAAAGTCATGCTGATAGCAAGAATTTTGGTTAAGAGGCAAGGATAATGATCCTAAATACTCAATGCTGTTCCTGCTGATTAAAAAGTGCAATACACAGAGCATGAGAAAACTCCAAAAGGTTGATGATCTTCTGAAAAACACATGACTATACTCTTCAAAGTATCAAGTTTGTCCAAAACAAGCACAGTTTTGTCATAAACAAAAGGAGATTAACAAATATGAAAACTAAATATAATTGGCCATTATGGAACAGTGAAAGGACAGTGCAGAAAGTCAATAAGATGTAAAACGAAATATAGGCTGAAATTAGAAGCATGAAATCCACACAACTCATAGTTTATGACAAACACACCATCCTAATGTCAGACCCTGGCCACAGGATGCAGTGTACTGTATTTGAAAATATTAAACAAATATAATCAAAGCTTTCAGAGAGAAGAAAAGATTAAAACAAAAGTAGAAATAAATGAAATAACAACTCATTACACAATGGACATTTGCAAGTAATGGTGTTTGGACAAAAGGGTCTACTGCATGATACACTGCAGCTCCCAATACCACTAAGATGAATAAAGAAGCAAAGACTGTGCAAAAAAAGGGATGGGGTCAGGTTGAACACTCATTGCTAAATTACTAACTAAGTAAGATTAATGTCTGAGGTGCAGAAGTAACAATAATATATTGTATGTTTCAAATAACTAGAAAAAAAGCATTTGGATGCTTCTACAGTGCATATATGTTTGAAGAAATTGTGCTGGCTAGTCTTATGTCAACTTGAATTATAAACTAGAGCTATCAGAGAGGAGGTAAGTCATTTTCTTAATTAGTGACTTATGGGGAAAGGTCCAGTAAATGAGGGTCGTTCCATCTTTGGGCTGGTCCTGGGTCCTAAGCAAGCAGGCTGAGCAAGCGCAGTGAAGAAAGCCAACAATTAGCACCCACAATGGCCTCTACATCAGCTTCTGACCCTAGGATCCTGTCCTGTTTGAGTTCCTATCCTGACTTCCTTCAATGATGAACAGCACTGTGCAAGTATAAGTCAAATAAAGCTTTGCCTCCCAAACTTACTTCTTGGTCATGGTGTTTCATCACAGCAATAGAAACTCTAATTAAGACAGAAATAAATTAGTTTAACTTGATTTAAACATTATACAAATTGTACATGTATTAGAACACCACATCTAATTCAATAAATAAGAAATATTTTACATTTTGTCTAATTTTAAATTTTTTTATTACAAGGTTTTATTTTTAATTCATACACTAATTGTATTTCAATTTAAAATTTATGATACAAATGTGGAGACCATTCTCGCTAATATACTTTTATTTAAAATTTACAATTTTGATTATATTATTATTCTTTATACATGTTTATTTATGTAATTATTTGTTTATTCTCTGATACACTATATCTCAACCACAGTTTCCCCTCCCTCCACTCCTCCAAATCTTCCCCTTCTTGTGAAAGTCCTAACAGTGGGAGTGGGGTGTTTCTGATTCTTTCACCTGCTCTTGGGACCTTTTTCCTCCTTTTGGGTTGTCTTGCCCAGCCCTGAGATGAGGTTTTGTGCCTAGTCTATGTTTCTATGCTTTGTTCAACTCAGATTCCTAGGAGGCCTTCTCTTTTCTGAAAAGTTTACATTTTTATGTGTCTATTTAAATATATACATGTTAAGGTGATCTTAATAAAATTGCCAAATAATGGGTGAATATTAGTTTTTAATCCTTTAGTTTTGAGTGAACCTGTCTGTTTACTAGTAAAATGAGGTATATATAGTATCCTTCTGGAGTCTTTGATGTAGTTGAAGACTTTATAGATATAGTTTTCCCTAGTTACGATAAATGAAATGTAATTCTTGCTTGATACCTGTTTTGTTATATGGAATTTTACTATGTGAAAGTTAAAACCTTCCTTTTTATTTAAACAGGAAAGAAGAGGTGATATGGGATTTCCCTCTGTATGCTATCATTACCATTAATGAATAAAGAAATTGCTTTGAACTTATAGCAGGGCAGAACTTAGGTAGACAGGGAAAACTAAATGGAATGCTGGGAGAATGGAGGTGGAGTCAGAGAGATGTCATGTAACCCTGGATGCCAGAACTTTAGACAATAAGCCACAGCCACGTGGCAATACACAGATTAATAGAAATGGGTTAAATTAGTATGTAAGAGTTAGCCAGTGAGAAGCTAGAGCTAATGGGCCAAGCAGTGGTTTAATTAATATAGTTTCTGTATATTATTTTGAGGTTAAGTGGCCAGGAACCAACAAGCGGCCCCTCCCTCCTTCAACACTCTTTGCCTAGAAATAGGACAACCAGAAATTGGCAAAGCAGAGAAGACCCAGGGGTGAAGCCTGGTGGAAGCCTCTGGTGATAGCTGAATCACGTACCAGTCACTGCAAGAATGTGTAAGCCAAATCATCCACTGCTTGTCCCATGTAGAGAGTTCTTTCCTAGAGACCACAGAAATCTTGATAAAGGCAGATTCTTTCAGTCATTAAAGTTTGGCGATCTAAAACCCAGACTATTTAAACTCTTTACAAACTGAATTTTCTAAGACAAATAAGTATTGGGTATTAATAATTACCATTTAAATGAAAAGAATGTTAAGTAATCCAACTTCATGCTTGATAAATCTGCTGGGATTTGGAGTCCAGAATGTCTGATCTGGAAATCTGTTGGACTGAGTTTTAAATCCATATTGCCAGGCTTAACATCCATTCACTTTATACAGATAGCATTTTATTTGCTTTACCCAAAATAACTAGGAAGCTCAAGTATGATCAAGTATTTCTCTCTGTAGGACCCTATGAACATCTTTAATACTACTTTTGGAAACTGTACTCATCCTTGAAGACACTGCTCAAATTATGTTACCATAAAAGTAATTTTGAGAAATTCAGTAACATAAAATGAGGATATTTCTACCACAAGTACTACAGTATACTCTATGAATAATAAATATTTGCATCTACTTCTAGATTATTAAAACCAAACAAGGTAGTAGTAGCACACACCTTTAATCCCAGCATTCACGAGACAGAGGCAGGTGTATCACTGTGAGTTCAAAGCCAGACTGGTCTACAGATTGAGGTCCAGGACAGCCAGGGCAGAGAAACCCCATCTTGAAAAACAAAACACAACAAAAAGTAAAATCATTGTAAGTTTGTTTTTACAAGCTCATTTTCAGATTTTCTACCAGTGAACAATATATCTGAATATGAATAATCTTGACTTATCTTCTTTACCTGTATAAACAAGGCTGAGGAAAATCAGTAGATTTCCTTCATCCCTTTCTAGCCCAACAGTTAATCTAGGGCCTCAAAAGCATATTCTGGTAAATCTGGATTGAAGGAGAACATTACTTGTGTTAAGCACAAGATTCAGTGTTACATAAACATCAATTCTATTTAATCTTCAAAATTATCCTCTTTGAGAATACTATTAACTTTGCCCATCAGATGAGAAAAGACTCAGAAACAATAATTAAATTGCCTGAAATAAACAAAAGAAATTTTAGAAGGTAGGTGAAGATAACAAAAATCCTTTCTGTTAGTTGGTTATCTGAATTTGGGCCACTAACTTTACAGCTGTATGAGAAATAACTAAAATATCTATGAAAACTCCATTTGTGGCCGATATTACCACAAATTGCCAAGATGGCCTCAGACCACAGATATCCACCTGCCCCTGCCTCCTCAGTGCTGGGGTTAAAATTGTTCCCCACCACCACCTGGCTACTTGTTTGATTTTAATAATCTACAAGTAAACCCAAGTATTTATTATACACATAGTATACTGCAGAACTTTCGGTAACGTATGTTAGTGACCCACTTTCTCCTAGAGTACAGGAATGCCAATGACTTGTTCCCACCTCTGTCAGACTTAAAAAAAAAAAACTACACTCTTTGTGCTTGTAGTCTTCTTGCAACTAGGAGAAGCTACTGTGTCCTGCTTTGAGCATACACTTGTTCATGCAGGACTAAAACTAAAGGAGTTATTGATTGGTTGATTAGGATTTAAATGCATCCTAAAAAATCTCATCTCCTAAAGATTCAATTGAAATTATTATCCTATAAGCATTTGTAAATATGTAACATAATCAGCCCTAATAGAAACAAATTAACCCTGCTTCTATTTGGCACTGCACAAAGCACTGAGAGCCACATCTCATGTAATGCATCTCCTCTGTGGTTGCAATCATAACAACTGTACCAAATGACTTCTTTTGTGGATGTGATAACATCATAATGGAAAACTAAATTGATAGCATATTTTCCAACCTAATTATATGCCTTGCATTTATAAACCAATCCTAATGAAATACAATAAGTGCTGGTGTGGAAATTAGAAGTGGCAAAAAAAAACAGCAGCTTCAAATTATAATGTTAGTGACAGGAATAGAATTCTGAACTCTGCCTCTGTCTGTGAACAATGACTCTCGTTAAGAATATGCTATCAAAAGCCAAGGGGAGGGGCCTTATCCAAACACATCACCATTTTAAAAAAACAAGAATTTTCACAGAAGAAACTGGGATTATATTAATTCAGAACTATATGAGGAGCAAAAGTCAACTGTGCTCAAGCATTTCATTTCTCAAGTCCTAAGCCACCACCTTAGAAACACGGTGAGACCTTTACACAATGTCCAAATCGCTTTTTTTCCCATTTAGGAGAATGATTCATGTTTGTTATAGAAATCTTGGGATATGTTAGGTGATTTTAAAAAAGGAAAAAATACAGTAACTCTAAATCTCATACCCAGATATGACAAACATTTTTATTTCCTTAAAATTGAATTCATGTTACATACTTGAAGCAATAGAATAATTTGATTGGATGCAGAGTCAAATAGTCAAATAGTTCATAACAATAAATATCCCACAAATAGTAACATGAAAAAATGTTATTTTTTAGAAATGCTGAATTCCTTTTCTCTATTTACTATAGCAAGGCACCACAGATTGTGTGGCCTTAACACAGGGATCTATTTTCTCATCTTTCTGGAGCCTTGCGTGTGTGTGTGTGTGTGTGTGTGTGTGTGTGTGTGT
>LOEQ01013838.1:0-20021 GCA_001685075.1 Bramus lutescens | reverse complement strand
ACACACACACACACACACACACACACACACACACACGCAAGGCTCCAGAAAGATGAGAAAATAGATCCCTGTGTTAAGGCCACACAATCTGTGGTGCCTTGCTATAGTAAATAGAGAAAAGGAATTCAGCATTTCTAAAAAATAACATTTTTTCATGTTACTATTTGTGGGATATTTATTGTTATGAACTATTTGACTATTTGACTCTGCATCCAATCAAATTATTCTATTGCTTCAAGTATGTAACATGAATTCAATTTTAAGGAAATAAAAATGTTTGTCATATCTGGGTATGAGATTTAGAGTTACTGTATTTTTTCCTTTTTTAAAATCACCTAACATATCCCAAGATTTCTATAACAAACATGAATCATTCTCCTAAATGGGAAAAAAAGCGATTTGGACATTGTGTAAAGGTCTCACCGTGTTTCTAAGGTGGTGGCTTAGGACTTGAGAAATGAAATGCTTGAGCACAGTTGACTTTTGCTCCTCATATAGTTCTGAATTAATATAATCCCAGTTTCTTCTGTGAAAATTCTTGTTTTTTTAAAATGGTGATGTGTTTGGATAAGGCCCCTCCCCTTGGCTTTTGATAGCATATTCTTAACGAGAGTCATTGTTCACAGACAGAGGCAGAGTTCAGAATTCTATTCCTGTCACTAACATTATAATTTGAAGCTGCTGTTTTTTTTTGCCACTTCTAATTTCCACACCAGCACTTATTGTATTTCATTAGGATTGGTTTATAAATGCAAGGCATATAATTAGGTTGGAAAATATGCTATCAATTTAGTTTTCCATTATGATGTTATCACATCCACAAAAGAAGTCATTTGGTACAGTTGTTATGATTGCAACCACAGAGGAGATGCATTACATGAGATGTGGCTCTCAGTGCTTTGTGCAGTGCCAAATAGAAGCAGGGTTAATTTGTTTCTATTAGGGCTGATTATGTTACATATTTACAAATGCTTATAGGATAATAATTTCAATTGAATCTTTAGGAGATGAGATTTTTTAGGATGCATTTAAATCCTAATCAACCAATCAATAACTCCTTTAGTTTTAGTCCTGCATGAACAAGTGTATGCTCAAAGCAGGACACAGTAGCTTCTCCTAGTTGCAAGAAGACTACAAGCACAAAGAGTGTAGTTTTTTTTTTTTAAGTCTGACAGAGGTGGGAACAAGTCATTGGCATTCCTGTACTCTAGGAGAAAGTGGGTCACTAACATACGTTACCGAAAGTTCTGCAGTATACTATGTGTATAATAAATACTTGGGTTTACTTGTAGATTATTAAAATCAAACAAGTAGCCAGGTGGTGGTGGGGAACAATTTTAACCCCAGCACTGAGGAGGCAGGGGCAGGTGGATATCTGTGGTCTGAGGCCATCTTGGCAATTTGTGGTAATATCGGCCACAAATGGAGTTTTCATAGATATTTTAGTTATTTCTCATACAGCTGTAAAGTTAGTGGCCCAAATTCAGATAACCAACTAACAGAAAGGATTTTTGTTATCTTCACCTACCTTCTAAAATTTCTTTTGTTTATTTCAGGCAATTTAATTATTGTTTCTGAGTCTTTTCTCATCTGATGGGCAAAGTTAATAGTATTCTCAAAGAGGATAATTTTGAAGATTAAATAGAATTGATGTTTATGTAACACTGAATCTTGTGCTTAACACAAGTAATGTTCTCCTTCAATCCAGATTTACCAGAATATGCTTTTGAGGCCCTAGATTAACTGTTGGGCTAGAAAGGGATGAAGGAAATCTACTGATTTTCCTCAGCCTTGTTTATACAGGTAAAGAAGATAAGTCAAGATTATTCATATTCAGATATATTGTTCACTGGTAGAAAATCTGAAAATGAGCTTGTAAAAACAAACTTACAATGATTTTACTTTTTGTTGTGTTTTGTTTTTCAAGATGGGGTTTCTCTGCCCTGGCTGTCCTGGACCTCAATCTGTAGACCAGTCTGGCTTTGAACTCACAGTGATACACCTGCCTCTGTCTCGTGAATGCTGGGATTAAAGGTGTGTGCTACTACTACCTTGTTTGGTTTTAATAATCTAGAAGTAGATGCAAATATTTATTATTCATAGAGTATACTGTAGTACTTGTGGTAGAAATATCCTCATTTTATGTTACTGAATTTCTCAAAATTACTTTTATGGTAACATAATTTGAGCAGTGTCTTCAAGGATGAGTACAGTTTCCAAAAGTAGTATTAAAGATGTTCATAGGGTCCTACAGAGAGAAATACTTGATCATACTTGAGCTTCCTAGTTATTTTGGGTAAAGCAAATAAAATGCTATCTGTATAAAGTGAATGGATGTTAAGCCTGGCAATATGGATTTAAAACTCAGTCCAACAGATTTCCAGATCAGACATTCTGGACTCCAAATCCCAGCAGATTTATCAAGCATGAAGTTGGATTACTTAACATTCTTTTCATTTAAATGGTAATTATTAATACCCAATACTTATTTGTCTTAGAAAATTCAGTTTGTAAAGAGTTTAAATAGTCTGGGTTTTAGATCGCCAAACTTTAATGACTGAAAGAATCTGCCTTTATCAAGATTTCTGTGGTCTCTAGGAAAGAACTCTCTACATGGGACAAGCAGTGGATGATTTGGCTTACACATTCTTGCAGTGACTGGTACGTGATTCAGCTATCACCAGAGGCTTCCACCAGGCTTCACCCCTGGGTCTTCTCTGCTTTGCCAATTTCTGGTTGTCCTATTTCTAGGCAAAGAGTGTTGAAGGAGGGAGGGGCCGCTTGTTGGTTCCTGGCCACTTAACCTCAAAATAATATACAGAAACTATATTAATTAAACCACTGCTTGGCCCATTAGCTCTAGCTTCTCACTGGCTAACTCTTACATACTAATTTAACCCATTTCTATTAATCTGTGTATTGCCACGTGGCTGTGGCTTATTGTCTAAAGTTCTGGCATCCAGGGTTACATGACATCTCTCTGACTCCACCTCCATTCTCCCAGCATTCCATTTAGTTTTCCCTGTCTACCTAAGTTCTGCCCTGCTATAAGTTCAAAGCAATTTCTTTATTCATTAATGGTAATGATAGCATACAGAGGGAAATCCCATATCACCTCTTCTTTCCTGTTTAAATAAAAAGGAAGGTTTTAACTTTCACATAGTAAAATTCCATATAACAAAACAGGTATCAAGCAAGAATTACATTTCATTTATCGTAACTAGGGAAAACTATATCTATAAAGTCTTCAACTACATCAAAGACTCCAGAAGGATACTATATATACCTCATTTTACTAGTAAACAGACAGGTTCACTCAAAACTAAAGGATTAAAAACTAATATTCACCCATTATTTGGCAATTTTATTAAGATCACCTTAACATGTATATATTTAAATAGACACATAAAAATGTAAACTTTTCAGAAAAGAGAAGGCCTCCTAGGAATCTGAGTTGAACAAAGCATAGAAACATAGACTAGGCACAAAACCTCATCTCAGGGCTGGGCAAGACAACCCAAAAGGAGGAAAAAGGTCCCAAGAGCAGGTGAAAGAATCAGAAACACCCCACTCCCACTGTTAGGACTTTCACAAGAAGGGGAAGATTTGGAGGAGTGGAGGGAGGGGAAACTGTGGTTGAGATATAGTGTATCAGAGAATAAACAAATAATTACATAAATAAACATGTATAAAGAATAATAATATAATCAAAATTGTAAATTTTAAATAAAAGTATATTAGCGAGAATGGTCTCCACATTTGTATCATAAATTTTAAATTGAAATACAATTAGTGTATGAATTAAAAATAAAACCTTGTAATAAAAAAATTTAAAATTAGACAAAATGTAAAATATTTCTTATTTATTGAATTAGATGTGGTGTTCTAATACATGTACAATTTGTATAATGTTTAAATCAAGTTAAACTAATTTATTTCTGTCTTAATTAGAGTTTCTATTGCTGTGATGAAACACCATGACCAAGAAGTAAGTTTGGGAGGCAAAGCTTTATTTGACTTATACTTGCACAGTGCTGTTCATCATTGAAGGAAGTCAGGATAGGAACTCAAACAGGACAGGATCCTAGGGTCAGAAGCTGATGTAGAGGCCATTGTGGGTGCTAATTGTTGGCTTTCTTCACTGCGCTTGCTCAGCCTGCTTGCTTAGGACCCAGGACCAGCCCAAAGATGGAACGACCCTCATTTACTGGACCTTTCCCCATAAGTCACTAATTAAGAAAATGACTTACCTCCTCTCTGATAGCTCTAGTTTATAATTCAAGTTGACATAAGACTAGCCAGCACAATTTCTTCAAACATATATGCACTGTAGAAGCATCCAAATGCTTTTTTTCTAGTTATTTGAAACATACAATATATTATTGTTACTTCTGCACCTCAGACATTAATCTTACTTAGTTAGTAATTTAGCAATGAGTGTTCAACCTGACCCCATCCCTTTTTTTGCACAGTCTTTGCTTCTTTATTCATCTTAGTGGTATTGGGAGCTGCAGTGTATCATGCAGTAGACCCTTTTGTCCAAACACCATTACTTGCAAATGTCCATTGTGTAATGAGTTGTTATTTCATTTATTTCTACTTTTGTTTTAATCTTTTCTTCTCTCTGAAAGCTTTGATTATATTTGTTTAATATTTTCAAATACAGTACACTGCATCCTGTGGCCAGGGTCTGACATTAGGATGGTGTGTTTGTCATAAACTATGAGTTGTGTGGATTTCATGCTTCTAATTTCAGCCTATATTTCGTTTTACATCTTATTGACTTTCTGCACTGTCCTTTCACTGTTCCATAATGGCCAATTATATTTAGTTTTCATATTTGTTAATCTCCTTTTGTTTATGACAAAACTGTGCTTGTTTTGGACAAACTTGATACTTTGAAGAGTATAGTCATGTGTTTTTCAGAAGATCATCAACCTTTTGGAGTTTTCTCATGCTCTGTGTATTGCACTTTTTAATCAGCAGGAACAGCATTGAGTATTTAGGATCATTATCCTTGCCTCTTAACCAAAATTCTTGCTATCAGCATGACTTTATTGAGGACAGTGAGTAAGCTTTCCCGTCTGTTGTAGTATTTGCTGGACTTTGGGATCCTACTCTACTTCCTCCTTCTCCTTCCTACAGTGTTGTAGAATTAACACTGTACAGTCCACCAGCCACAATCCACATCCACGAGGTTGGGAAATTATTCCTAGTTCTTTGAGGAACAGTATCCATATAAATTAGTTGAAACTTCTCTATATGTTAGGTTTGTTTGTTCCTAGTTTATGTATTTACTATTCATTCATTTAGTTAATACTTATGTTGTCGTGAATTCATGGATTTTTACTTTATTTGTTGTATTATGATATAAAACTCCTTATTTCTTTCGTCTTTCAAATCATCATTTCAAAGTGGTCATTGAGATCACTTGACTCCTGTATTCCTGCAATATAATATATTCCCATCACTGTGCATTTGAATATTCATAGAACTATGTATTCACCCTCGTGCCCTTATTTTACACACTTTATACTGCCAGCCTTCTTTGTTTGCCCTATCCCAGTCACAGAGTCAGCCACTTTTAAGGATCTCTCTTGTAAAGAAGGGTGATATTAAAGAGCACAGCCTGGATTTGGGATCTTCTCACTTCTATTGGCATAGTAGTACTTCCAGGTCTTTTATACAGTCAGAGTTGATGAGTACATGTATGTACATTAATCTTTGTATGCACATGTATATATTATTCTATATATCTATTTCAGATATTTCTATATTTATATTAAACATGAATTATTATTATATTTTCATCTTTTAGTATACATGGTTGTTTATAGAGTTTTACCCATGCTATTCTGTCACCTCACTTGGAAACAATGATTAATGGGACTCTATAATCTAGTGTATCTAGTGTTCATTTTCTAATTTATTTAATTACAGTATTTATGTCCAGTAGCTTCAGAACTGTTAACTCTTACCTCTCGACCAATGAAAGAATAGTGCTTATGTTCTCAGTCTTAAGGATCCTAATCATTTCCTAACATATAAAGTTCTTTGGTCAGCACCCTTATGCCAATTCATTTTGAGTAAGTGCTGTACAGCTGTATATAGTTAGATACTTTTGGGCAGTCTACATTCTTTCATAGAAGATATAGACACACGCGCACACATAAACCTATTGCTATATTAATAAGTAATATATGCACACACAAAACATATAATACTATGATTAATATATATGCACATATTAATATACATGCATATATTACTGAGATTAATATTTATATGCATATTGATATTAAGGTGATATGGTCTCTGTCATACTAAGACATATCTATTGGCTTTGAAAATTGCAAAGTGGCATGAATTCACTACTACAATAAGGTACAGAAAGATCTATATGTTTCACCTAGTCAACTCCTCCCATCCACAAACCCTGATGCCCAGAGATCCTTTTACTTTCTCTATCCTTCTCCTTTTTTGAAATACTTTATGAATTAAGTGATTCAGCATAAAGCCAGTAGGTTGGGTTCTTTCATTTACAGTAAGTATGTGAGAGTCATTGGTGCTATATGGATTAAAAATCTATTTCTTTCTGTCATTTGCTACTATTTCAATGTAAGATGTGTCAAAGTAGTTTATATTAATCCAGTTAAATATTGAGAAACATCTGGGTTTCTTCCAGTTTGAATATTTATGCTCAAAGTAGGAGTACTATTTCTGTACAGATTTTTTTTGTGGATATTGTATCGACTTTTGAAGTCAAAATTGACTTACATTCAATTTTCTCATTCTATCATCTGTTTTATACAAAATCTGTATTAACTTCATAAGATGATAAGGATAGCTTTGTATTTTGTATACTTAAAATGTTTGTCCAAGAATGAACTTTTATTTCTTAAAATTTTGAAAGAATTTATTTGAAGAGTTTCTGCCTGCAATTTAAGTGTAAAAATTTTGGTTGCCATGTCATTGATTTTTAAAAGACTGACTCATCAAAACTTCAAATCTTTTATGTACCAGTTTCATGATTTTACATGCCTCATGTTATGAGAGTAAACAACCACTTTTTGATTGGATTTAAGGGCTACCCTGTAACCCCAGCCCCACACTTGATAACTGCTAAAGTGGAAAAGAGCCTGATAAATCTTGAGCCCTGGGAGAAAACCCACCTATTATTTTGCTAAAGGAACATAGCATAACATAATGACATACTACTACCCCCATGGAGAAGAGCATAACTCAAGCCAGTATCATCTGAGAAGTTTCTTCTTTTAGTAGATGGAAATTCAACAGAAATCCACAGCAGGACAATGTGCAAAGAGTGAGAGATTTGGGAGTATTCAACCCTACATGGTGGTATGTCTTCATCAAATCCCTCCCCTCAAGGCTCAGGGATTTGTATGGAAAATGAAATAAGAACCAGAGATGGTGAAGGACTCTAAGGAAGTAGTGTTTTCCAGACACAGCAGAACTTATTCACACACAGACACTGACGATGTGCACAATATCTCTACAGTTTCAAATCAGACAAAATTCCCTCACTGAGAAGGGGAAGGAGAAACAAAATCCTGCCTCTACCCAAGGATATATTTGCAATTGGTACTTGTTGTCTTTCTTGGTCAGTGTTCTATTGCTGTGAAGAGACACCATAATCATGGTGACTCTTATAAAAAGAGAACATTTAATTATTTAATTTGGGTGTACTTATAGTTTCAGAGGTTTAGTTCATTATTATCGTGTCAAGGAACATGGTGACACACAGGCATACATGGTGCTGGCAAAGCAGAGAGAGTTTTACATCTGGATCTGAAGGCAGCAGGAAGAGATAGTCTCTCAGCCTGGCATTGACTTTTGAAACTTCAAAGCAAACACACAGTGACACACTCCCTCCTACAAGGCCACATCCCTTTATCCTTCTCAAGTAGTGCCAATCTGTGATGACTAAGCATTCAAATATATGAGCCTATAGGGTTCATTCTTATTTAAACCATGACATTGTCAAAGGGAAAATGAGTTTTCTTCAATGGAGCATCATTTCATATACCAGCCACACTCCAGGAAATGTTCCACACTGGCTAACACAAAGCAGACAGCTTATTTTTGTCTTCTCTGTGTTGAAATTTTTTATTTGTTTTTGTTTTGTTTTGTTTGTCTTGTTGAGTGGTTTTGATTTTCAATTCTTTTTGTTTTGTTTGTTTGCTTTATTTTGTAGAAAAACAAAGAACATGAAGTTTGGTGAGTAAGACCTGGGAGGAAATGGAAGAGGGTCAATATTGTGATCAAAATATATTATATGAAAATTGCTTTAAATAAAAAAGAATCATGAATTTTATATATGATTTTATAACTACGGTTATTTTATCACTTATATTTATAAATTTATCCCCCCCCTCTCTCTCTCTGTGTGTGTTTGTCTCTAAGTTTAAGCATTTGATGGAGATTTAACTGTATGTCTATGTTCTCTTTTGTTTATAATGAAAGACTGCATTTTGCTTTTATCTATCTTATCTGTTTCCCCTGTACCTACTCATATGTCTATTGTGTTTTTTCTTTAATTTTTTGAATTTACACAGATTCTATTTTGGAGCTTTTATAGTCAAATGCCCTCTTTGTTTGTTTCCAGTCTTTCGATTGGGTAGAACTTATATTCAAAGAAAGCCTTGTCTTGTAAATATTGTGTATTTTCATTGTCATACAGATCTCAGTTATATTTTTTCACTTTAATTTTAACTTATTCATTAGTCACTGCTATTTTCTAATTTTAAAATGATTCATTTGCTTCATATTATGTGTATATGTGTTTTGCCTGCATATCATAAGAAGGAATGTTAACTCCTGGGACTTGAGTTGCAGATGCTTGTGAGCCAACATGCGGTCCCTGGGAACTGAACCTAGGCGATCTGCAAGAACTAGTGCTCTTAACTGCTAAGCCATCTCTCCAGCTCCTCACTAGTACTATTTAAATTATTAAATATATGGGATTTAAAGGGCTTTCTTTTATCTTTTTTATTATGATATAGCAATTAGAAAACATGATTTACATAAACTTCTATATTTGTTAAGAGTATAATATATGGCTGAATTTTCTGTCAACCAAGTTTTAAAAGCATGTAATCTTTATCTAATTAGTAAAAAAACTTTCTTAATCCATTATCCAATAATATATTTCAAATCATCTCCAATGTTCACATTTTGTCAATTTGATTTCTCAGTTTCTATGATAAAACATTAATATTTATGATTAACATTTAAATTCTGTCTGCTTTATAACATACATCAAAGTTGTTTTTATAATAAAGGGTATGTTATTAGGTACATCCATAATATTGTTTATTATGCATTACTCTACTACAATTAATTTTCTAATCATTTTCTCTTGTTTCCTAATTCTATGTCGGGATCTGGAGAGATGACTCAGTCATTGAAAGTACTTTATACTTTTGCAGAATACATGGGTTTCAGTCCCAGCACCAACATGTCAATTCAAAACTGTCTGTGACACAAGTCCCAGGGGATCTTACACCTGTTTCTGGCCTCTGCATTCACCAGGCATGTACTAGTGCATATGCATACATGAAGACAAACACATACACATAACAATAAAAACAAATAAATCGGAAAGTAAATCAATCAATCAATTCTATTTTATTCCATGAAATATGATGCTGCTTAATATGTTGTTCCCTGTTCTTTGCTTGTCATATACTCTTCATTTACTTTTATCCATTTTAATTCTCTTCTATCTAAATATATCTCTTAATTCTTTATTGCTGGATTGAAAACCATTCTGGGAATATTCATCATTAAAACACTGAAACTACTTTATTATAAATAATAATTGTAGTATAAATGCTACAATTGCATGTCTCCTTTGTAATTTTTTGTAATGTTTATACTATATAAAAATGATAATCCGGTTGAATGCAAATTTTGCTTCAAACCATTTATCTTATATAAAAATATTTAATTGTTCTTTTATTAACTGTATCTTTTGAAAATTTTATAAATTTGACTATTCTAAATTTTAGAAATCACTCAGTTCTCTGGACTTGTAGGCCTTAAACAATATTTCTTTTACTGCATTCTACAATGTCCTTTAATACAAAGTGTAAACACGTAAAACCATTTTTAAATGTTCTTCAAGTACTTGTTCCCCTCATTTTATTTATCTTCTTTGAGCAATATTAAGTATAGGCCTTTCTATATTTCCCTCCTCCAGCCAGTTTTTCTTTTTCTCTCTTTCTTTCGTTCTTTCTTTTTCTTCCTTCCTTCTTTTTTCTCTTTTTTTTGTTTTTTATTTAACTCTTGAGAGTCCACCACCCAGCTCCCAAATAAATACACAGAGACTTATTCTTACTTATCAGTGCCTGACCTTAGCTTGGCTTGTTTCTATCCAGCTCAAATTATCCCATTTCTTTTTAACTATATTTAGCCTCTGGGCTTTTTCCCTTTCTTTATTCTACATATCTTTCCTTTTTTCTCATTCTGTGGCTGACTGGGTATCTGGATGGTTGGCCCCCGACTCCTCCTCTCCTTCTCCTTTTCTTCTCTTTTTTCTCTATATTTCTCCTCCTATTTAATCTCTTTGCTCACCAGCTGCACCTGTTTCTCTCCCCTGTCTAGCTATTGGCTGGTCAGTTCTTTATCAGACCATTCAGGTGTTTTAGGCAGGCAAAATAGCAACACAGCTTTGCAGAGCTAAACAAATGCAGCCTAAAAGAATGCAACACATCTTTGCATCATTAAACAAATTTTCCATCACATAAACAAATGTAACACATCTTATACAAATATCCCACAATAATTTTTTATTTTCTCTTTCTTCATATATCTTACAGTGATTTTTGACTGCATCCTGTTACAATACATCAGGAAGTTATTGAAATTTTTAAGACTAATAAAGACACAACTCACTAGTCTCAGGAACTTTGTAGGCTGACAAGACCTTTCCCCTATGTTACATAAACAATAAGGACCGCACAGATCAAAGAGAGTATTGACCTGTGTAGCTACCTGGTAGCTGTACAGGGATCTCTAGAGATGTTGTGACGGGTCATCCCAGCAAACTTTGGCTTTTTGGTGATGCAGCAGGCTTTGAGTTGTCCAGGCTACTACTATAAGTGATCTCTCATTTATACTCTTGTAAAAAATCCAATAAACTGACTAGCTTACTAAGCTACCCTTGGGTGGAATAATTTATGTGGTCTGTGGGTGGTGGTCTATCTGGGGTAAACAGATATTTTTTTCAAGCCTTTCCAGGAAAAAGTCATATAACATCTGTATACATGCATCAGTCTATCTGTCTATACATCCATCCATCTAATTTGATGAAGGAAAGACCCAAAGTATTTTTTTGTCAAGCTTCTAAAAGTTCTGGCTAGGATAGTAGTTTTTTAAAGCTTTTTACTATATATTAGTTTTTAGAAATTAAATATAATATTAATCAAACATAGACATAAAAATTAAACATAATAATATAATTCCATGGTCTTGTCAGCTTAAAAGCAACTTCTCCCATGTAGCAAAAGAGTAAATGTAGTTTTTGTTTTAGGAGAAGAAAGCAGCAAATTTATTGGATTTCTTGCTGCCAAATGACTGCTTTAATAAAATATGAAAAACATATTGGGAAGGAGGCTTTAGGAACAAATGGTACTTTGAAGGCAGGTTCTGGATACTGTGCCTCCCCCTGGTGAGTACACTCCCTTGGTTTCCAGGGAAGCTCTGGCTTCCAAAACAACAGGATAAAACTGTAAGAGCGTAGCTGTTTAGTTCATTTATTTACTCTTGGTTGTCTTTCCTAATCACAGAGAAAGCCCTGTTTGATTAACGAGAGATTTCTGGCTCTGTTTCAGGATCTGGCTGCAGTGCGTTTGCTATTTGATATCTGAGATATGTACAACATGTTCACAGTGAATTCTCTAACTGCAAACAGTAGAGTTCAAATAAAGTCAATTAATTCACAGAGTGAATGGATTTGAGCCCAGAATCGCATGTCTGGTGGAGGCCTTTTTTATTTACTTGCCAAAAGATATCTGTTTATAAATGCAGTAAATGTAACTAGCTGATACTGATGGCAATTAAAACCTGATGTGATCCCCCCACGTGTTTTGAAAGTCTGAAATAGAGCTATGTTTTACATACATTTAAAACACCCCCATGATTTTACAATGCTATTCCTGCTGTGGCAGGTGCCTCAACTTCCCTTCCTCACTTCCTCCCTTTCATTTACCCTCTCCTCTCTCTTCTCTGTTTTCCATTGCTCATTTTTTTATTTTGCTTACATTTCTCTCAGGTTTGCTGAATGTCTATGCTTTCTTTCATCTCATTCATTTTCTCACTTCTTTTTAAAATTTCCCTCGCTTCTAACTTGTCTTCAACTCATCTTAGTTGGAGGTGATGAAGTGTCCCTTTTGCAAATATTAGGTTCTAAAATTTCTCTGACCACATTAGGTACCTTATTCTCCTTGAATATCTATCTTCAGAAACCCTTTCATCTTATCTCCTCGGGCTTCTAAATATATTACTTTATTTTATATATCTATAAGAGTCATGTTTCAGGTAAAGACACTGAGGTTTAGGGAAATTAAATATATTTTCCTAAATTAGTACAACGTCTACATAAAAGACCTTGACCTTGAACTAAGTTCTCTGACTTCTATGTCTGCTATCATGTTATCTTCTAGTTTCTATATTTCACTAGACTCTGTTTCCAGGTGAAGATGTCATTTCATAGTCAAAAGACCTTCCTTGATGCTTTAGCTGCTGCTTGCATCTTTCTGTCTTGAGTCATTTACGTTCTGACAGAGTCTTGCCTCTGAATAATGGCATGCATTTGTCTTTCACTTTGTTTGGTGACTAATAAGAGCATTTCTGACTCAGAAGTTGAAATTTAAGTGCAAATTGTGTTTTAGTCATTAGATAAGTTTTAGTCCTTCTTAGATTGTTGTTCATTACTAAGCTAATTAGAAAAAAGTTTATGAAATATTGTCATAAATGTGCATTTTTGTTTTTATTGAGCATAAATGTGCATTTTAATAGTATTTAAGATATTCAGATTTTCTATTTCCTGCCTATATCAGAAAAATCTGAGAGAAATGCTGTCTGTATCTAAGGTCCTGGATCCATGGAAACAGTGTTAGTTCTCAGGTTTCCATATCATGTAGATTACAGTGCAGGGGCATGACAAGCAAAAAGTACTGAGACAGTCACTCTAGGAAAGCTATACTTGCCCAGGAATGGAGCTGAATTAGAACAGTGAAGAATGATGGGCACCTCACACTGGCGGGATTGAAGGATATGGGTATGAGCTATAGACTTCTGTGAGGTGCAATATAGGGGGAAATCAAAATGTAAAATTAAGGTAAACACTGAAAGATAAGGCTCTGCCAGACCAAGTCACCCTAAAGCAAACAGGAAAACCCTTCTCTATCCCAAAAGAAAACACCTTGGGATATCATAATAGGACCATTTAAAATAAAGGAGCATGAGAAAATCTCAAGGTTCGCAAGGAAAGGAGTCTTATTACATGTGTGAGACAGAACGGAATTACAATAGACTCTCTAGAAATCTTGCTGCTGTATAAGGACAGCATAAAGACCCATATGTTGAAGACTTGGTTCCAGTGTAGAGTTCCTAAGAGTTGGTGTAACCTTTAGGGAGTATTAACACATTACATGAGACTTAGACCTTTATTGGAAAATTTGTAGGATGATTCTGTCTAAAGCTAGGCTAGTATAGGTTTCCCAGGCACATTTAAGGCAGTTGGTTAAGCTATGTTTAGCAGGTTATGTGTGCTTAATGAATCCTCGATTTATGGTATTTTCAATTTACAGTGGGCTAATTGAGAAGTAACTCCATTATCATCAGTTGAGGAGCATTTGGATATTATTAGATAATGTTTTTACTCAGTGAGCAACAGGTACTGCTGAGCTGTGATCAGTCAGAAAATGGGAAAATAAGTTCTATGATTGTTATTGAGAAAATTCCTGGACTTCTATACAGGAGGAGGATCTCATGAAGAGTACATTTTTTTCAATGACTTGGAAATAAAGATCTCAGAGCTTGTGAGGGTAGAAGCAGCAAGAATTTATTGCCCAAACTGTAGACTAGAAGAGAGCTAAGCACAGACAAGCTCAAAAACTGTCGCAGGATAGCTTTGAATCTTTGGCGAATTCTATTCAGTCATATGGAAGCATTTCATAAGGCTGAACAGGAACTTACACTGTAGAGAGCTATGTTTGCAGAATAGTTAGCCAGAGTGAAAGGGCTTGCTGAACACACCTAAAAGTTGGTTGAGACAATATCTTTAGAAGATTAAGAGTAACAACAATAGTGGGAAATATATCCTTTTCAATATTTATAAATAAGATTTAAAAGCATCAAAGTAATCTTCAATAATGTCAATGTTGACCAAACTTATAAAAGGTAATAATGAGAAAAGTTATTCAATAATACATAATCCAATTAAAATATTCTAGGCATGTGAAAAAAACAGTGAGTTTTGACTTTCAAAACTATTAATGAAGAGTACAGAACCTGAAGTGTCATGGAAGAGTCAAAGCTCTTATTATTAAATTATGATCAATTAAACAATCTATTTAATGGCTTATGACAAAGATTAAGTACAACAAGGAATGATACTACACATAAAATGTAAGGTTAAATTTCTAACAATGAAAATATCTCTGAAATACAAGCAAAAGAAGATATACTTCAAAGGTCTGTCAGGATAAAATCACAGAGAATGACTTATTTACTCACTTGAAATAACTAAGAAACAAAGAAAGACTAACAACTGAAATGAACAACAGCAGCAACAAAAACACAGCAATAAACAATTTTCAAGAAAGGACAGAAACAATGAGGCGAGTTCTCACTTGTCCTATATTATAATCTTGGGAGAATTTTCAGGCTATTGCATGGATACTGAGAATCCCTTTTGTTGAGGAGATGGGGCCATGGGATGTATATCATGGGATCTACACCTTATAGCTCAGTGTATTAGAGAGTAGAGAGTTGACATAAGACTGACTATCAAAGATGAGTAGGTGCTTCCCCTCAAGTACTGAACAGAAATCACTTAGTGCTTGCAGGCAAAGAGCCACTCGAAAGGACAGAGGGACAGTGCCTGGCATCCACACAGGGTAGAAGAGCATGTCTCCTCTAGTCACACTGCAAATATTTCATGATTCATTGCAATCTTGATAGAGCACCTAAAGGATTGATTTCAGTTGTGGAGATAAACAGATCCATATTGAGCGCTGCTCTGATCCTGTCTAACAAATTAAAAAGCAAACCTTGAAAGCAATGAATTGTTTTTAGGTAATTACATTTAATCAAATAACTCATAAGCATTTTCTGAAATCTCAAACATTCATCATTAAGAGTATAAGTCACAAAGTTTAATGTAAAATTAAAAAAATAAACAGGTATTCAACAAGTATGGAAAATCATGTATGCAACAAATGAGCTAAAATTGATCTGCTGATATTGACTGAGAAAATAAAGATGCAAATAAATTATCAGCCCAGCATGCTCATTCATAACTATATATTTTATACATAAGGATGAAGACAAAAATATTCTAAGCTTCCCTATCAAACTTCTAGAGATAAAAATTACCACTTTCTGCTTTGATCTGATTAGGCCTCTTCCACAGAAGGAAACTCATACTTGGTTCTGTAAACCTGGTCCAGTACCTGAGGCTGGGGAGGTGGGTAATAGGGTCTTGGGGGAGAATCTACTATTGTTTTGCTAAATGTCGTGGTGTCAAATTGCTTTCTAAATACTTTATACCCATAGGTTAGGACTGCTTTTAGTCTTCATTGGAGATGCTTCTTTTTGCAGTGGGCAGTAGACACTCACCAGACACTAGTGTGGAGAATAAGTGATTATGAGCTACTCTGCCCTATATCATCGACTATGCCAAGGGCTCAGGGAACATGGTGGAAGAAAGGACACTAGTGATTTCTGTATACAGTACAGCCATCACAACCATGAACTCACTGCATCTGTGGTTAGATGAACAAGACCTGTATAAAACTGACTCTATCACTCTTTCATCATGTATGAAGGAGAGATATATGAGGCCCAGCACTCAGCAAGGGGATCTATTAGTCAAATAAATTGCATTAAAGTAGGAAGTCAGCTTTGGTAAAAAGTTTTTCAGCAGGAGAGATGGAGACAGATTAGAGGGTCATGGGGAGTGAAAATACCCCAAACTCAGTTTATGACTGCTTGAAAGTATCAGCAATGTTTTAAAACATCATAGAACGTTAGGTCTAATTTTTATGTGTATGAATGTTTTGCCTACATATATGTATGTGCACTGGTTCCTGTAGAGGACAGAAGAGGGCACCAGAATTTCTGGAACTAGAGTTACGGACAATTGTAAGCCACTTGTGAGTGCAGGGAACTGATCCCAAGTCCTTTGTAGGAGCAGCAAGTATTTTTAACTATGAAGCCATCTCTTCAGGCCTTATAAAAGAACTTTAAAATTTACATTTATAGAGAAAACCTCAGAATTACATTGATTTTCAGACTGATACGTGCTTGTGTATTGTGCACATTTATCTTAGCAAAGTTTTACAACCTGGTGAAGGATGCGCTTGGAGTAGTTTGTGGAAGACAAAGAGTCTTAGTTCCAAGAAACTGTATCTTAGTAGGAACCACAGATTTTTGTCAAGGAGCATTTCAACAAAGTCTCAGCCCAGGGTCTGTGGAGTATAGGAACCTTCAGTGGTGAGGACAATTAACATTAAAGAAGACATTGAAGATGTTCTTATAAGTCTCTAGACAGATTTTGTCTTCCCCTGGGATCTGACTCCTTTTGTACCCTGAATCTCATATTCTATCCACAAAACACTTTTTTTTAACTGCATTTTAGAGTTTCATTGGAAAGGAAACAGAGAACCCAAGTGTTGACAAATGGCTATGGCATTTTCCTTCAAGTGCAAAACTTTTTTATTTTTTTAAATTGAAAATCGATTTTCTTCATAAAATATATTTGATTATGGTTCCCCCTCACCCAGCTCCTCCCAGATCCCCACCCCACTTCCTCTCACACCCAATTCCAAATAGCTTTTCTCTGTCTCAATAGAATACAAACAGAAATCTTTATAAAATAATAAAAAGATGAAATTAAAAACAGGCAAAGCAGAATAAGACAAAACAAACAAACACAAATAAAAGAGCCAAAGAAAAAGCACAAGAAACATATATAGATGCAGATACTCACTTATTGGCACACAAGAAATCTCATAAAAACACAAAATTGAAACCATAATAAATACGCAAAAGATGTGTAATGAAAAAAAAATCCCTGATAGACTATAAAGAACTCACAAAACTGCACTGAGTTCATTTTCTGTCGATCATTTACTGCTGGACATAGATATGGTTTGCCCTTAGGAATGGCTTTGTATACCCAGAGAGACTCCTTTGGAGAAAATTATTTTTTCACTTGTAAGTGGTTATCAGTTGGAGATAGCTTTTGTATTATGGGTAGAAGCTTGTGTCCCCTTGCCCTCTTGGTACATGCTGTCATAGTCTATAAGAGCTCATATGTGTAGCTGTCCTACTATGTTGGGAATTCTTGCTTTCCTTGGTGTCCTCCATGCCCTCTGGATCTTACAGTCTTCGAGACTTCATTTCTCCAGGGTTCTCTGGCCCCTGAGCAGAGGGATTTGATGGAGACTTCTCATTTAGGACTGAGTGGTCCAAGGCCTCTTACTCTGCACCTTTTTCATCTCTGGATCTCTGTATTTATTCTCATCTACTGCAGAAGGAAGCTTCTTTGATGATGCCTGAGCAAGGTACTGATCTATGAGTAAAGCAGAATGTCACTTGAAGTCATTTTATTGCTTCTTTAGTAGAACAATAGTATTTATTATTTTTTCTTCCTAGATCCATGGTCTATCTTGTCTCAGGTTCTGGGCTATCTGAGCAGTGTTAAGGAGGGTTTCCATCTCATGGAATTGGCTTTAAATCCAGTCAAATATGATTTGTTAGTTACTCCCTTAAACATTGGGCTGTTATTATACTAGTTCATTCTGTAGGCATGTCACCATTGTTGACCAAAGGGTTTGTAGTTGGGCTGGTAATGTCTATCTTTGATGTTAAGGATGCAGCCAAAGGACAGATCCTATTTTCAAATACTATCTGTTTTAAAAATTATTTTTCATCATACCAACCTCAGTTCTCCCTCCCTCCCCCTTCCACTGCCATTCAATGTTAGTCTATGTTTTTTTAATTACTGAATTGATACCATTAATGTTGAGAGTTATCAATGAATTGTGTTGATTGATTTGTTATTTTGATGCTGTGGGGTGGAATTTTCCCCAAGTCTGATATTTTTTTCTTTGTGTTTTCTTAGGTTGGTTAGCTTCTTTAAGTTGAAGTTGTTTTCCTATAGCCTTCTGTAGAGCTGGATTTGTAGAAAGATATTACTTAAATTTGGTTTTATCACGGAATGCCTTTCTTCTCTCATCTATTGTGATTGAAATTTTCCTGGGTGTAGTAGTCTGGGCTGGCATCTGTGATCTCTTGGTATTGGGAGAAGTCCATCTAGTCCTTTCTGATTTTTAGGCTCTTCATTGAAAAGTCAGATTTTATTCTAATAATTTGTCCTTATATCTTATTTTCCCTCACATCTTTTAATATTTTCTTTGTTCTGTGTTTAGTGTTTTGATTATTATGTGTATGGGGAATTGACTTTCTGTTCCTATTTGGTATTCTCTATGCTTTTTGTGCCTTGATAAGCACCTACTACTTTAGGCTTAGCACAATTTCTTCTACGATTTTGTTGAAAATGTTTTCTGTGGTTTTGACTCAGATTTTTGTAATCCTGTTCCTATTAATTGTATATTTGGTCTTTCCATAGTGTCCTAGAATTTCTGGATGCTTTGTGCCTGAAGACGCTTAGATGTAACAGTTTCCTTAATTGTAAGCTTTTCATTTCTTCTTTCTTGTCTTCAATCCTGAGATTCTTCTATCTCATATATTTTATCAGTGAGGTTTGCCTCTGTGGTTCCTGTTTGAGTTCCTAAATTTTTCATTTCCGTATTTAAATTGGGTTGGAACTTCTTTATTGATTACATTTCCACTTTCATATCTTGAATGTTTTTGTTCATTTCACCACACTCCTTGTATTTTCATTAATGGAGTTATTTGGATCTTCTTTAAGGTCCTTGCGCATTTTCATAATGGTTATTTTGCAGTTGTATTTTGCTTCATCTATGTTGTGTTTCTCAGAGCCTAAAGGAGTAGGGTGCTGGAGTCTAGTGGCAACCTTTTTTCCCTAGCTGATACTGCTTTTGTTTCACCCTATGTCTAGGCATTTGTACTTGAGATGATTGTATTTCTAGGTGTTGATATGTAGTCTTGTCTTTGAGGGGTAGGTTTTGTGTTCATTGGCTTCAGCTCCCTTCTGTCTATCTTAAGACTGTTGTTGCTATGTGTTGCTTAGTATTCAGTGCTTTTTGAGTCCCTGCCAAGTGTGACCACTGGAGACCCCAGGTAGAACTTGCTTCTAGACATTGGGAGCTAGTGGGAAGGAATTACGATTGGCTAGAAGGGGGCTAAGAAAGTCCACAGGTGGGAGGAAAGATGAGTCTGCCAGGGAAATCTTTGGAGTCCACAGGGAATGGAGGAAGAGAGGAAAGACGGAACCCTGCAGGTATGCTGTACAGGGTTGGTGATGAGACTGGGGAACTGGAATTGGTGGGCACAAAGGAGAGTGATGATAGCCAACCTGACTTCTTAGATGTTGAGCAAACATGAAACCTGCATTTCCTTCCAGGTGTTGTCCAAGGTTTCTGAAGGACTGTGTCATTAACTTCCTAGCAGGAAGAGATTTTTGGCTGCCTCAATGAAATAACAATGAACTAGAGATATTTTATGATTTGTCCAGATTCTCAGACTTAGGTGAAGATTACGCCAAGCCTGTGCTTTCAATTGCACTTTTTGCTGATTCATGTCTGCAGACATTCATGGCTAGTTTATGTTACCTAGGTGTGTGT
>LOEQ01013837.1:8388-20026 GCA_001685075.1 Bramus lutescens | reverse complement strand
TCATAAATACAGATTGCACATGTAAGACTTCTTTTTACCACTTACCAAATTCATGGTGCCCCTCATTCTCTTTCTTAATCCGTGCTATCTGCTCTTTGGAAATCTTACAGAGATATTCTATAACTCTTGAAAATTGGTGGACCTGGTCACTTAAACTACCATTATTCTACTAAGATCGCCCTTGTTACTCAGATCCCAAGGTTCCTCCTTTCTTGAATTATTCCATTATTTTACTTAAGAATACCTTGAAGTCATTTTCATAGAAAAGTTGTGCAAAACAGGAATAAAGAACAAGAAGTCCATGAGTCACCCTGAAATTGTTTTCCAATAAGGTTGAAGTAGAGGAGACTTTATATTGCTGGCCCCAGCTGGCTGGGTATCTTACAATTGGCTGCTTTCAACTCCCTATTTCTTGAAAAACTGCTCTATTGCTATAATCAGTTTGATTTTCAATTGCCTAGTAAAGGTGACTTCATTCTATAAAGCCTTGATTTTCTGGATCTCAGTTCAGGAGCTCAGAAGAAAGCAGCTTCCCCTACATTTTATACATTGTGACAGGTAGATCCATACACTTACATTATTGTAGAAATAAAAGATGTAAGTCAAGGAGCTGGAGAGATGGCTCAGAGGTTAAGAGCACTGGCCACTCTTTCAGAGGTCCTGAGTTCAATTCCCTGCAACCACATGGTGGTTCACAACCGTCTATAATGAGATCTGGGGCCCTCTTTTGGCATGCAGGAATATATGCAGGCAAAAGATGTGAGTCAAGATGAACCTACAAAACATTTTTAATTGATTTTTAATGAGCTCTACATTTTTCTCTGCTCCCCTCCCCTTCAACACTCTCCCAAGGTTTCTATGCTCCCAATTTACTCAGGAGATCTTGTCTTTTTCTACTTCCCATGTAGATTAGATCTATGTATGCCTCTCTTAGGGTCGTCATTGTTGTCTAGGTTCTCTGGGATTGTGATTTGTGGGCTGGTTTTCTTTGCTTTATGTTTAAAAAACACTTATGAGTGAGTACAAGTGATAATTGTCTTTCTGGGTCTGACAAAGGTTAGTATTGTGTTGTAAGTATATGCAAACAATCTTATTAGAAGCTTATGGGAAAGATGAGAAGACTGCCCAAAGTACAACATCAGCATCAACCTTCTGCCATAGTGTGAGCCAGTTTGAGAGCCAAGAGATCTTCCACAAGAGCACAGCTTTAGCTGATATTTTGATTTCAACACTATGCAACTCAAACCAGGATCACGCCTAAAGATGTTCTCAAACCCATTGTTGTTTTAAGCCATTAATATGTAAAACTTTTTGCTATGCAGCAAGAAATCAACAAAACACATGGTACAAAGTCTTTGTAAACAGAGAAATTTCAATATATTGTAGCAAAATATTAAAATGTTCACTTTGAATCAGGAACAAAATGAAGAATCCTTTTGTCATCAGGGGTTTTCACTATCATGAATAATATCATAAATAAGTGCCAACCACCTAGGAAAATAGTGTGAAAAGTTGCAACTTGTTATAATGGTTTGTATAAGTTTTCCCCAAAGGTCTGTGTGTCAAAGCATGGTTCCTAGTCCATGATGCTGCTGGAAGATAGTAGCATCTTTAAGAGCGAGACCAAGTTGAGCATCTTCTGCTGATATGATAGTGTGTCCTGGGGGCTGTATTAGGAGCTTGTTCTACTTGTACTAGTCAATAGTACACCTTGCCTTACCACAAGACCAAGACAACAGGTGTAAAAGAAGACTATTCTTTATTTTCCCTGCCTCCCAGACCCAATAATTGCACAGAAACTATATTAATGACAACACTGTTTGGCCTATTAGCTCAGGCTTCTTACTAACTAACTCTTACATCTTAACTAATTTCTATTCATCTGTGTATCACCACAAGACTATGGCTTAACGGGTGAAGTTCTATTCTGGTGTCTTTCTCCTTCAGCAGCTATATGGCATCCCTCTGACTCTGCCTACTCTGTATATATCTCTTCCAGCCTGGCTGTATTCTGCCCTGCCATAGGCCAAAGTAGTTTTATTCATTAGCCAGTAGAAGCAACACATATACAGAAGACCATTCCACAACAAGCAAGGTTAAGAGAGACTGTAGGCTGTATCTCCTAAGATCATGACACAAATGAAATACATCCTCATAAGTTGAACATACCATGAGATTTTGGTTCATGTGACATGTGTGTTCATTCCTGCAGGTGCAATGCCCATGTATGTGAGTAAAGAGGTCACAGGAATACAGGTGTCATTTTACAGATACCATCTTCCTTCTTTCTAAAACAAGGTCTCTTGCCATTCTAATTGTTTTCCAAGTAGGCTAGCCAGTAAGCCCCTGTGTCTGCTTCCCCAGCACTCCCTCTCACAAGGGCACTATATATATATATACGTACACATAAATTTTGATTTGATTTTCAGCTTGATTAGATTAAGACAGTGCCAGGAGATTAATGAAGCACACTTCCAAGTGTGTCTCTTCTGTCCTCTTCAAAGATGACTGTATCATTAGAGTTCTAACATAATGAGTGGATCAACCCTTTGATGAACTCATAATACAATTTTATTAGTAGGAGCTGACAAAGGCAAAGCAGTGGCATGGAAATGAACAGAAGTGAGACTTGGCATGGGCCCTTCACACTGCTTTATTCCTGGCTCCTTCTGTTGAACTCTCTGCTTCCTGCACAACATGTCCAGGTTCCCTTGCTTTGTGCTTCCAACACCATGATGCTCATGTTGCTATGAAAGTTCTGAAGCCAAAATGACCAACATAATAGTTAATTCAAAACAATTAACAAATGGCTTATTTTCCACTGTTGTCTTACATGAAAAAAAAAGCAGTGCTCCTGGTTTGCAGGGGAAGAATGAGCATCAACATCATTCCAGGATGATGTAGCAGCCAGCAGTACTGCATGCAGATGTTTTGATAGCATAAAAGGAAAAGGGTGGCTTTGAGTCTGTATCTTTCCTTCGGGTACCTGGGAGCTTCACTTTCACGTATCTTCACATTTCCGTGCTCCAGAAAATGATGTATGGATTCCTTTGGTAAGCTCCCTCACTACTCGGTGCTAATTTGAGCCAGTCACTAAGCTGGGAGGAAGAATAGAGCAACCGTGGGTCTTCTGGTAATGTTGGAATATGCTAGATATTGATCTCATGGGGACTATGAGATTGTTTATATAAATAAACATTGATTAGGATGAATATTTATTATCTGTCCTCTTTACTATATGGATTCTAGTCCAATAAGATGAAAGATACTTGAAATAAACAATGTTTATGTGATGGTTATCAACTTGGCAGGGTCTGGAGCTACCTGGGAGATAAGGCTCTGGACACAGTTGTGAAGGGTTATCTAGGGTAGGTAGTTTCTGAGCTAACCTGTTGTGGATTATCTTGGTTAGGTTAACCGATGTGGTGGTAAGGCCTCACCACTGTGGGTAGGACTGGTTGTCTGTGCAGGGATTCTGGACTGTATACCTGGAGAAGAGAGTTTACATGCATCCACTGCTTTCTGCTTTCTGATTGTGAATGCAGTGTGACCAGCCAGCCCCCTGCTCCTGCTACCAAGCCACCCCTACTTACTCTACCCCACCATGGTGGGCTGCAATTTATTTTGGTAAGCCAAAATAAATCCCTCCTTCTCTGAGTTGCTCTTGACTGGTTACTTTATCACAGAAGCAGGAAAGAAACTGAGACAAATTAATACTGATCGATTGGACTTTCATAAAAATTTAAAGCAGAGAAATGCATATTACCACCAACTATTCTTCAACATTGTAAGAAACTGTGAAAAGAAAGCTCTCTTTGTTGCAGTATGGAAAAAAATGCATGAAGTTTAGGAAAAAATGGCAAAACAATCACCATTCATACTAACATCATTATACATATATAGAAAAGTCATAACAATTATTAAACTAGAATCAAAACAATTTACTGAAGTGTCTAAACACAAATTCAATATAAATATACTTCTAAATAATTATAATTCTCTAGATTAAATTGCAAGCAAGTTTTTCATAGAATGCCCTTTGCCTTAGCTTCAAGATTCATCATAAGCACTCATGAGTAAGATATCAACACAGAAAACCTCAAACACTAAGAGAAATTACAGTCCTCTAAGTGAACGAGGCTTTCTATATTACAATCATCAGAATAGAAACGGCACCAAATATCTCCAAATTGATCTATAAATTACAGGAAATCCTGTGATGTGCTTGTGAAATATTAAGCTTGTTCTAGAATAGATGTGAGAATGGGATGGCTAAGAATGCATAAGTCTACAAAGGAAAACAAAGTTGGAGGAGTTTTATTACCAGATATCAAAACTTTGTATAAAGCCTATACTAATTGAGGTCATGTGGTGACACTGTAAGGTAGACTAATAAATTATGGAAGCAGGCAGAGCATCTGAAGGAGAGTCTATTTGGAGAAAAATCACTTGATTTATCTCCTGAATGGCTCCATAACACGGCATGGAAGGAAGAGTCCTTCCAGTCGCTGATGCTGAGTCAACCAGAAATTCATACTGAAAAATACTCAGTCTTGACACATTCCTCCCTCTATATGCAAAAATCAATTCCAGAATGACTGTAAATTTAAATGTGATTAAATAAAGCACTAAAACTTCTGGAAGAAAATGTGTTAGACTTCTTTTATAAGCTTGAAGCTGGCAAAGATTTATTTTGCTAGATATAAAAACATAAAGTATAAAATGAAAGATTGACTAATGAACTGCATTAAAATTTAAAATATTTATTAACTAAAATGTCACTATGGGAAGTGATAAAATAAGTAGCAGAAGAATTTGCATATATATGATATGTACATGTATTATAACAGCTAGAATATATGAAGAACTGTTACAATTAAAGGACAAATGAGACAAAATGAAAATGGAAAACATGAATAGAGTGATTTTTTTATTTTATTCATCTTTAAACAGGGCCTTACTATGAAGGCCTGACTGACCTGGAAGTCACTAATGCAAACCAGGCTGGACTCGACTCACAGGGCTCCCTCCATCTGTTTCCTGAGTGTTGGCTGAATAGAATGTTTAACAGAGAATGCACAAATGTCCAATGAGAGAAAATAAAGCTAACTTACTTAAAAACTTTGAGATTGAAGCAGAGTGGCTTACACCATGTTAAATAGTTATAATAAAATTTGCATTTAAAAAATAGAGACATTATAAAGTGCTGACCAAAAAAAGGCACAGTGGGAGTCTTCACATATCATTAGGGAATGTAAATCAGTGCAAAAACTTCAAATAAATCTCAGAGAATTTGCTCATTAATGTGAGTAAAAACATTCCCTATGACCCAGTCATAACATTTTTCTTTATTATGGGTTATGTACACAAAAGATATATAAAAGGATATACAAATAACATGACTATGTAAGGAGGAGTAATTCAACAAGCCCATGTTAAACACAAGAAATCTTGTACTTTATGATCCCATAAAAAGTTTATCATAAAGATGGTCTTCCAGGGGGAGGAAGAATTGAAGGAGCCAGAGGGGTTGAGGACACCATGAGAACACAGCCCATAGAATCAACTAAGCAAGGGCTCATGGAGGCCCACAGACAGTGGAGCAGCAGCCATGGAGCCCGCATGGGTCTATGCTAGGTCCCCAACATATAAGCTATAGTTGTGTACTTTGGTGTTCTTGTGAGACTTCTAATAGTGGAAGCAGAGGGTGTCTCTGACTCTTTCACATGCTCTTGGGACCCTTTTCCTCCTATCAGTTTCCTCATGCAGCCTTGATATGAACGCTTTTGTCTAAGCTTATTGTAGCTTGTGATGCCTTGTTCAGTTGATATCCTTGGGAGGCTGCTCTTTTCTGAAGGCAAATGAGGAGTGGATCTGGGGGAGAGGAGAGGTGGGGGTGCTAGAAGGAGTGAAGGGAAGGGAAACTCTGATAGGAATATAATGTATGAGAGAAGAATAAATGTAAAAAATGATTCTGAAAATGAGAAAAGATGATATTCCACATCTGACACTATGTGGTATCCACATATGTTCTCTTTATATTTTATATATGAAAGGTATTTCTTTATATAAAGAAAATGTATGTTTGGACATTTTTGGAAATCTCTTTCCTAGTAAATCACATCACATGAATTAAATCACTGGAACATAAGGACATATTGTCATGATGCCAATTGCAGCCTTTCTCATGATCGAAGAAACTCAAATAAATGTCCCTTAGTAAGTAAATGTTAAGTAATAATATGTGCACATCATGGAAAATTATGCAAATACTAATATAAATAAGTTATACCATTTTAATCTGGCAAGATAACTACATATCAAGGCAAGATGGTGAAATTGAGAAACATATACAAAATGTTATCATTTTCTGTTAAAATGACTAAATAAGTGTTTAAATACATATTGATATCAGTTCCAGGTGTGTTTAATATGATATTACTGTAAAATCATCTTTGATAACTCATCTCTTCTTAGATAGGAGGTGAGGCTTGAATCACATAGCAGGACAATCAGCCAAAATTATTGAATATATAAACATATAAAATATTAGAGGCATTTAAAAAAAGAACAAATCAGCATTTTTTTTCTCTGCAACAACCCACTTTTTTTTTAAATTTATCCGTTTATTTTACATCCCGGCCATGGTTTCTCCTCCCTCCTCTCCTTCCCCACATACTTGCAGTCCACTCCTCCTCTGTTTCTGTTTAGAAGGGGACAGACCTCCCACTGGTGTCAACAATGCAAGGAATATCAAATTGGGGTAGGACTAAACTCTTCCCCTTGTATTAAGGCTAGGTAAGTATAAGAAATAGGTTCCCAAAAGCCAGCCAAAGTATTAGAGACAGGCCCTGCTCCCACTGCTTGGAGTCCTACAAGTAGATTAAGCTACAGAACTGCCACATGTAAGTAGAGGGTCAGTCCCATGCTGGGTTCCTAGCTGTTGGTCCAGACTGTAAGCTCCTGAGTCCAGGTTAGTTGTTTCTGGGAGTTCCCTTGTGATTGTCTTGACAGACCCCCCGCACCTTCTACCCCTCACCCCCAGCTCATACAATCCTTCCTCCCTCTCTAACCAGATTCCCAGAGCTGGTCCCAGTACTTGGATGTGGATCTCTACATCTGTTTTCATCAGTTACTGAATGAAGGCTCTCTGATGACAACTGGGGTAGTGACCAATCTGATTACAGGAGATGGCTAGTTCAAGCTACATATCCACTATTGCTAGGATTCCTAGTTAGAGTCATCACTGTAGATTCGTGGGAGTTTCCTTTGCATGATGTGGGATTTCCCTTAGGCAGATTCATACCTATTTCTTACATCTTCAACTAACACATTTCTATTAATCTGTGTATCACCATGAGCCTCGTGGTTTGTTACCTTTTGCTTCTTGGGAAGCTACATGGTATCTCTCTGACTTGGCCTGCTCTCTCTATGTATTTCTTGAAGCCTGGCTATATTCTGCTAAACCATTGGCAAAAACAGCTTTATTCATTAACCAATGGTAATAAGATATATTCACAGCATACAGAAGGGAATCCCACATCACTTGTATCAGGGCAAAACACCAAAATTTAATACAAAGAGAACTTGCGGGATAACCCAGCTCTGACCATCAAAGTAACACATTCGAAAAATACTGAAATATAGCCACATCTGCAAACCCTAACATTCTCTATCCCCACATGGAAACCATATGACCTACAGAACTTTAGGACCAAGTGAACACTCCACAGGAGTTGACCTGAACTTAAAACTCCATGGAGCAAATTCACTTATGCTGAGCCATCAGGTGCAGGGAGAAAGGCATCCTGAGCCCTGTAAACACAGTGTGGGCATGACCACATCAGAGCATCACTCACTGATGTCCACGAGCACTAGGTATAACAACCACACCTGGAGGACGACAGCAGCTGGTTTGCTGGGAGGTCCTCTGAAACTCCTAAGGGAAGTATGACCCTGGATGATACCTGGGCTGGGATTGAGCCAACAGGTAACTCATCTGAACTCTGCTGACATATTACATGCATTCCAGTCTGACCTTGAACCGGGGACTTGAGCTGGAACTCTCCCAAAGTTCCATAGAACAACTCACAGAGGGAAGGGAAACAGCACCATCTAAGCAAGAAGGAGACACTGTCTGATGCCATAATAGCAATCGTTTTATATTTTCACTTTTTAACATTTGCTTGCATTTACTAGGTTGATAAATTATCTGTAATTGAAAATTAATCAACTCAAAAATAAGTGCTAAGTGTAAGAGTCTGTGGGTCTTATGTGATTTCAAAACATGAATTCAGCCTAAATGGGGTCTTACTGGAAAAAAAAAAGCTCAAGGATATTGTGACCTCATAATCCAAACTTCCCAGATTCACACAGGCTGATGTGTGGTCTCTTGGTGCCAATTCTATACTCTTAGAGATCATTGCTAAAACACTAAGGATCAACTGGTGTGATCTTTAGCTCTCAAAGTAGGAGACACTGGACACAGTATTCAGATTTTATTATCTGGTAAAAGAGATTTCCTATCTTATCACTTATTGCCCTATGTTTTCATAAAACAATTACTTTTCCTTCAAAATGCCAGAAAGGATTTTCTTTTAGAATTAATTTAGTTACTTTTAATAAGATATGCTCCATGTTATTTAAAGTTTCCCTACAGTTTATTTTTCTTGTGACCATCTGACACCAAAACCTTGCTCTAAGGGCACTTCCATTTCTTTTGATATCTGTCAGCTACATACAAACATACATACATACATACATACATACATACATACATACATACATACATACATACATACATACATACATACATACATACATACATAGCTGTATGTAGCAAGGGGCCTCTCTCTTTTCCATTAATGGTCGACTTTGGGAAGAAAAGTGAGTCTCTTCTTTATCTTTATTTTATTATGTACCCATAGAGATCACTGACTAGGTGCACTTTAGTGTAAATGTAGCTAGCCAGTGCTCAGCAATGCACTGCTGAAGGCTCACTGACATGGACGAACCAGAGAAATTCACCTATTATTATGATTTAATCCCTTGTAGGATGAATTAAAAATAGATGAGCATAAAATATGAGCACACACAATTTCTTGCCTGCCTGCCTTCCTTGCTTGCTTGCTTCCTTCCTTCCTTTTGTCTGTCTGTTTTTTGAGACAGGTCTTCTCTATATCCCTGTCTGATCTAGAACTCAAAAATGTAGACAAGGTTGCCCTCAGATTGGCCACCATCTTCCCACCTCGGCTTCCTGGGTGCTGGGATTATAGGTGTTTGCCATTTTGCCTGGCTTACCCTGAGACTTCATCTACCTATAGTGCTGAGATATTTACTCTAAGCACTACCACATAATTCACGGATGCTGACTTTAAAACGCTCATGCCACCAGTTACCTTTGCTTTAAGAGCCTGCTGGGTGCCTAGAGATATTTTGATAGCTATGCCTGATTACTTAGTTTTCAATAGTAAGTAGACAATAGTAAGTACCTTAGAAATAAATTACAGGTTAAACGCCTTGTTGGTCCATTTGCATTTAAGAGCCATTTGCTGAAACTATTCTGTTAGGTTACAATAGATTGCAGAGGCGTGGGCTGTTTAAGACTCTCGTGGCTACTTTGACTGGAAAATGATAGCTAAAGTAAGCAGGAGATTTTCCTCTAACAACATGAGCTGGAAATTGGTGTACTGGCTTTGCTGATTGGTCATCAAAATATACAGTTCTTATGTTACATCCCTGATGAGGACATACAGCACAGGGAGAGAGTCGCACACTTTTGTCTTCATTTAGGAGAACTGGTAACTAGCAAGGCAGTTGAGCTCCGTATGAGCTGTCTCTATCCTCGACGTCCTTGGTTTGTCAAAGACTTCTAGGATCTGTAAGGCTTCAGATGGGGTTGCTTGGACCAGCAACAATGTAGCAACAACCCTTTTCTTTCTCCTGAGCAAGAGGAGCTATTGCTGTTCTGCAAGCTCTGTGAATACTTTTTCTTTACTCCATTCAAACTCTTTCCCTTCCTCCGTACACCATCCATCTCCAGCAACAGGCTCCACACTGGCTACGTCTGCGACAGATCTGGCTGTGTGTCACAGACCCTATCAAATCCATCTCACTTGGCTGTTCAGTTGCTGACAGCATACACATGGAATCATCATATCAAGTCAATTTGTTCTGGATCATTTGCTAAATGAAATTAACCACCTGATAACACTACAGGATCACTTTTAACCCATTCACTTTAGGTCTTTGAGAATTTCACACAATGTACTTTGATCGTATTCAGCCCTTGCCTACATCCCTTAGCTCCAGACCCACCTTCCTTCTTTAATTACCCAACTTCGTGTGCTCTGTAAAAGAAAAACAAGCATAATTAGTCCTTCCTATGTACTTTTGGGGATACGGTCTTCCACTGGAGCATGACTAACTAACTCACCAGCAGCCCCAGCCTTAAAGAAAACTGACTCTACCTATCCCTATAGTTATCAATTGCCAGTAACTCCTTAGCTCAGGGACTTCAAGCCCACCTCCTCCCCATGCTGGGATTTTGCTGGCTTGAGTTTGCGCAGGTCTCGTGCATACTATTTTCAACTGCTGAAAATCCATGTCTGCAACTACCCTGTTGTGTCTGGAATACACTGTTTCCTTGTAGGCACCCATCATCTCTGCCTTTCAGTGTCTTTCTGCCCTCTCCACTCCTCTCCAGTGATCCCTGAGCCATGGCAGTTGGGCTTGTGATATGGTGGTCCCTTTTAACATTGAGAATGCTGAAGTCCACTATCTCTGCACCTTAAACAGTTGTTGGTCTCTCTATTAATCACTACCTGTAAGGAGAAGTTTGCTGATAAGGGTTGAGACACACACACACACCAAAAATAAAAGCATCAGGAGTCCATGTAATACCATGTCCATTTAACAGAATGATCATAGTAGGTTTTTTCTTGGGGTCTATGACCTGCCTAGCCATAGGTTCTCAGCCGTGATCAATATGAGATACAGGTTTCAACTTGTATAGCAGCCTTTAAACCCAATCAAAGGATGGTTAGCTACGCCATCTTTGTGACACAATTATGCCAACCAGCGTGTCTTGTCAGGCTGGTCATTGCTGTAGCTCTCAGCTACAGCTGGTTAAGACTGGTGATTACAGTTCTCTTCCAGAAGTGTGCATAGTATCTTTCATCACTGTGAAGCCTAGCTTGTGGGCAGGAAGCTTTCAGATCAGTACTGACTTCATATTTCTGTCTTCTAGGAATCAAGCCATGGTGTCCTCAGTAACAGGCTCTAGCCATCAAGTTCTGGAGAATAACCAAGAATACTGGTGATAGCTTGTAATGTTGGAGGGTCTATGGGATCTCAATGGCCAACAACTCACAAAAATACAATCCATTCTGAGCACTGAGAATTTTATTTGCTGACTCATGTTGTCTAAAAATAGTATTGTTATGCCATTACAAGATAACCCCAGTTAAACTCTATCATTCCATTCATCTATCATCTATATATCTATTTATCTATCTATCATCTGTCCATCTACTAATCTATTATCTATCTACCATCTGTCTGTCTGTCTATTTACCATCTATCTATATGCCTATCTATTTATCATCTGTCTATCATCTGTATATCTATCTATCTATCT
>LOEQ01013836.1:25013-35296 GCA_001685075.1 Bramus lutescens | reverse complement strand
CCTGATCGCTAAGGATGTTGAGCATGACCTTAAGTGTCTTTTGGCCATTTGAACGTTTCCAGACTTTGATATTTGTAATTCTGGCACATCAAATTCTTTGGGGTTAGTGAATGCCCTATTCCTTTTGTGCTTTGGGGAGTTAAGCTGAAGAACAATTCTCTGAAATTTCAGTTCCCTTTAAACTTTATCCAGTAGCTTTATTGGAGTCACTTCAGGTGAATTGTTTCCAACATTAAGTGTGTAAGAGCTGGGGCTGGGGAAGTGGTTCAGTAGGTAAAATGCTTGCAGTGCAAATATGAGGACCTGAGTTCAGATCTTCAGCCTCCATATGAAAGCTGAGTGGTAGCTTGTGCCTGTAATCTCAGTGCTCCTACAGGTAGACAGACACGGGAGAGTCTTTAGAAACCCATGAAACAGCTAGATGTATATGTTCAGTGCTCCAAAACAAAAAGACCCTGTGTTAACCAAGGTAGAAGGTTCAGATTGACACAATATGATTTCCACAAGCACTCAGTGGCCTGCATGAACCTAATCTTAGACACATGAATACACACAACCATCCATGTGTAGACATCATAACATACATATACACAGACAACTTAGACACAACACAAAAGATTTGTTAGAAAAATAAACATATATTAGTCTGATTATATACAACAGGAAGATATATGGATTGAATTTATGAAGAATAGGAAAATGAAATGGGTTATGGTGTGATATAACTGTCATTTGGTTTCCTTTACAGCTGTTATAAACAATGTTAGCTCTGTCAATTACTTAATAGTCTATGCTAAACAATTATGTAACCAATGTTACTCAAGTGACTGGCCAAACAAGGCCTTGTCCACTTAAGGGGTAGCCCTACAGTGAGAAGTCTGAGGTTACCATTTGGGTTGTAGTTAATTCAGTTCTTTGAATGATGCCAGAGACAACTCATTCCATTTTCCCTGTATGATCAGAGCCTAGTAATGCTATCAGTAAGGAACTATGGAAAGGAGTTTAAAAAATTACCAAGATCCACTTCAAACGTTTGGAAGATCGGGGGTAGTTGAGAATGGAACAAGTTATCATATCACATTAGCAGTGATTAACCTTCTGTTCAGCGAGTGGACTATGCCATACCCAAAGTACATGAATTACCAAATACAATGTTTTAAATCTGTAATTCTGCACCAACACTTGTCTTCTGAAAATACATGGGACCTTTTGGTATCTACACTTGTTACTACATCTTCAAACTCGTTTTTCCTTTGCATACTTCTGAGGTATTATAGAGGTACATAGTTTCCTAATATTGAGTTCAGAATGCTCCATGAAACAGTTAAAGTCTATGATAGACCTACTTGATACAGAGTTTGTGCCAGCTATATTACTTGTTTAAAAACAGATTTAAGATAATACTTCTCAAGGAAAGGATATGATGGGGTTTTGTAAAAAGATGGAACAATGGTTAAGAGCATTTTCTGCTCTTGCTGAGAACCCAGGTTCAGTTCCCAGAATCACCTTAGGTGGCTCACAACTGCCTATAACTCAGAACCAGGGGATTCAATATCCTTTTCTGGTCTCACAGATTCCTGTTGTTAGTGGGAGGCTGCTTGTTCATTCCTGATTGCTCAGACCCAAAATAATTACACAGAAACTTTATTATTTAAAACACTGCTTGGCCAATAGTTTAAACATACTTCTAACTATCTCTTATATCTTAAATTAACCCATTTCCATTATATTATGTTTTACCACGAGGCTCGTGGTTTACCAGCAAGGTTCCGCACGTCGGTCTTCTGTGGTGGCTTCATAGTGACTTACTGGCTCTGTCTACTTTATTCCAGCATTCACTTTTCCCACCTAGCTCTATTCTGCCCTATCATAGGTCAAAGAAGCTTCTTTATTCATTAACCAATAAAAGCAACATATATACAGAAGGCCTTACCACACCAGTACACATGTAAAGAAGGCACATACAAATAAATAAATTAATTAATATTATATTTTTCTACTTTTTGCTATGTTAGAAAGGACTCACCACCATCAATTTCACCATATTCATTGATTCCCTTGGCTTGCCTGAAAATTCAAATATTTCTTTTTTTCTTGGGCTTTATAACTTACAAAGATCTTTCCTTTCCATTGTCTTATTTGACACTCAGAACAGGCATTCTTATTTTTTAAATAAGAGAGCTAACTCAGTTATGTAAAGTTCATTGTTTTAGATAACAATAGCTAGGATTTAAGGGCAGCAGGAATTGAAATCAGGTCTTCCCAGGTCACAGCCCACTAAGAAACACTAGGTCAACAATTAGGCAGTGCAGAGCACTTTCCATATGTGATATGGTCTAAATGTGAATCAGCTGCCTGGAAGACAGGCATGCTTTATGCTACATAAGTACTCTGTGATGTTCCTTTCATTTTTTCAGGTACTCAGGTGCTTTCCAGCAGAAGGCAAGCTAGGGCAAGTTCAAATAAACAGCCACAAATTTCGAGTGCTTGCCTCCAAATCTGTTTTGACTGCTTGAAAATATTCATTTGGTGACAGAAGATTGTTCTTCCATAGATTTTATCATTAGTACAATAATATAGACAGATGTTTTGCTGAAAGTATTTGAGAGTCTGGAATACATTGTCTTAAACTCACTCTTTGAATCAGAAAGACTCCACCACATTGAGCATTTTAGGTAATTCTCCTGGAATGATTGTAGAACAGCCACTTCATATAATGGGAGGGAAGGAATAATCATTGAAATTGGTGAGAGTTGGGGTTATGGTCACTTAGAGTATGAGCCCAGGAACATTATTCAACTGCTCTGAAATTTGATTTTCTTTCTTTTTTTGTTTTTGATTTTTAATAGATTTTTATTATTTTTTTTATTGAGCTCTACATTTTTCTCTGCTCCCCTCCCCACCTCTCCCCTTCCCTTCAACCCTCTCTCAAGGTCCCTATGCTCCCAATTTACTCAGGAGATCTTGGGTTTTTTTTCTACTTCCCATGTAGATTAGATCTATGTATGAACTTTGATTTTCTTATCCTTTAAGGTGGAACTTTGAAATGCTACCCTATATGATTGCTAGAAAAATGGAAATGAGATCCAGTACTAGGCAAATAGAAGACAGTTCATATTACTTGTCTTCCACCCCACCTCAGGTTGTGCCTACCAGCCAGTGTTAAAAGTCTTTTTACTACTCGGTCCTTGCTGAGCTGCACAGCTCCTGTAAGGACTGATTAGATTTCATTCTTCCAAGGCTCTGTGTGTTCTCTGCCCCACCCTCCCAGTTCTGGGGGCTTCCAAAGTGGAGAGGTACAGGATGTTCTGTGGTGCATCGGCGACTGATACTCAGTCTCCTGGCCAGCAGTCTCAGTCGCTCTTTGCACACCTTCCATATGAAGGAACACTCCAGCTCTTGGTGCCCATGTACGTGTCACTACTTCTTGTACCCCAATCCAGTTCAGTTTGGAAACGACTACTGAGACTTGCCCTGCTCGAGATTTCCCCAGTTGTCCTTCTCCCTCACTCTTTGATGAAAAGAACAGATATTAGCACCAAAGTAACAGGTGGTGTCTTCTGCTCTCCTGGAATCCCAAAGCACTTTGAGAGGCAGTGTGACTAGTGCTGAGGCCAGAGAGCCCAGTAAGCAGCCGCAATCCAGCACTTCACAATTAGTCATGCTCAGCCTGGGATAATCAAGCCTGTTTTTATTGGAAGAGCAGAAGAGGGAGGGAATGGCAGTTGGCATTTTCCCCACATACCATTTCTTTTTTTATATTAAGTCAATTTAATTAATGTGAAAGATGACAATCACATTGAAATCTCTTAATACAGAACATATTAATGCCATATCTTTAAAGATAAAAAGGATGTTTATAGGGTCAAATGAAGTTATAGCAAATTCAGATTAATTTTTGAAAGATTCTAAGACAAGCTTTCTCACAGAAATCATATGACGGTTTGTTCAGCCTTATAGAGTTTACTAAAATATTTATTGCAGTTATTTCTATTATTTCATAATTGGCTGTTTTTATAAAAGACTACTGTTTAAAATATCTCAAAGTAATTAAAGAGATAATATATGCAGAGCTCTTTATATTCTGTTTATTTTTGGACGTGTCAATAATTATAGTTAGGTCTCTGATGTATAGAAAGGACACACTCTGTGTTCATAATATTACTTGTCACATGGAGAGATATTGAACTCCCTCATAACCTGTTCCTCCTGCTCTTAATGCAAACTTTAAGTCCCCAGTGTTTAAAGACATGGTTGTCCGACCTCAGTTCTCTGATTTATTAGTGATACCATTTCTGAAAGCGTCCTTGGCTCTTCAAATTTCACTTAAATAACCAGCTCAGGAAAATTTTCCGCTACCAGAAAGCAAAATGTGGTAGTACCAAGCTGACGACACGGTGATGTCCCCGGACATTGAGTAAATGGGAGTGACCTCACGATTGGCTTTTATTCTCCTCCTCCTTTTGTACCTTAGGTTCTTTCTCCAGCTTGCTTCTTTCCCTCCCCTGTCTCCAATGTGTTGTCAAGTAGAGGTCAGCAAAGGCAGGGAGAGTGTAATTTTAGGGTGATCCTTATGTTTTCTCCATTTATCATTTCTAATCATCACACCATTAGTTTTACATTGAAGAGAAATTTGGAAATAAAAATACAATGGCACTTGGCCTCTTTCCCACTCATCACACTCACTATGCTTGTAACTTCATGTTCAAACTTGTCTTTCTGGTTTTGCTTAGATTCACAAAGGCAAGAGCCCTCTCTGCATTGCTCACTCTCTTTTGCTGGGGCCATATACCGAGTCCAACAAAATGTTTGCTGACTATAAATTAAACTCTAATTAAGAACCCCACTGCTAGGATCTTGTCATCTACCTTGCTCGTAAGTAGCTCACCCAATCTAGCTACCTTCTCTCTTTCTTTTCCAGAGCAAACTTCAGCCCCAGGGCCTTGTGAAGTTTATGTATGTTCAAATGGAACTAAGTGCTCTTTGGCAGTTGTTCTAACTAGTATAAATTTGAGACTGCTTATGCATTGCCCTTTGTTCTACTACTGCAGGAGTATTGACAACTGTGTCCCACAAATGTCCCATATGAGAAAGTTTGCTATTAATACACATTTTGGGGGTACACTCAACCTGGGTAGACCTGAATAGAATGTGCTTTCCTCGTCTGCTTCCCATAAATCACTGCCTGTTTCCACGAAAAATAAAATTATAGGAGTATTCTCAAGAATGGAGCCTAAAATTAGAGATGGCAGATGTGGGTTTTGGTGAGCAGGTGGGTGGGATACAGCAACCACATTTTCCTTACTTTCCTAGCTTATGTACATAGCCAGTTCTCTGGCTCCTGCAGTCTTTTTAACCCTCCCTTAATGACTCCAGATCCTTTGGATGAAGGACATGTGTGTGTGCATGTGTGTGTGTGTATCCTTATTTTCTTCACCTTAAAGAGTTGTGAATCTCTTTATAAATCACCATCCATTACAAATAGGAGCTTCTCTAATGAGAGTTGAAAGATGTACTAATGGTAAGTCAATGTGAATTGTTTTAATACTATGTCAACTTAGCAAAATAATAGTGGTAATTTTTCCCTATGGCCTATTACCTGTGTNNNNAAATTCTCGCCAGGATAATGGTGCCAGGTATTGTGGAGCAGGCCATAAATCCAATCATAAAGTGTTTGGTAATTTCCTTGACATTTGTGTCACCATTTCACCAGTGGGCATGTCTTGCCATGCAAGTCATTGTTGTAGCCTAGAGAGTTCAAATTTGGATAAGACTGATGCTTACTTTTCTTCTCTGGTAGCATACATAGCACCTTCTAACACTATGAGAGCTATTCAGCAGGGATGAAATTTTCAGGTCACTACAAGCTTGAGTTCTTTATGATGTATGGCTCATGGATGTGGTATCTTCCTCAGTAGGGCCTAACTGTCAAGTTCTGCAGACAGTCAAGGACATTAACAATAGTCTGTAATGTTTGGGGGTCTTTAGGACCCCTCTGGCAAAAACTTCAAAGAAGGTAACCCATTCCTGGTATTGGGATTTTAATTTGTTAACTTGTGGTATCTAGTGGAGGAATCAGTGTCTGAGTATACGATAACTCCATATTTTACTCATCCTGTATGTGTATGGACATATTTGTAAAATTTTCTATGGTAGTAGAATTTCCACATGACTTTTCCAAAATTTTTTAATCCCCTTATTCCTTACTCTGACTTGCCCTCATGCTAATTCTTCATTTTTTTCTTTTTATGATTGTAACACAACACATTTTATGCAGCTTGTCTCTGTCTGCCTTTTGAGAAAAGATCTTGATGTGGTCATGATAAACAGGTAATGAAGTAATGTGATAACTAACAAACACTAGACAGTCTTTCTAAAATTCAATGTCATAGTACTTTAAAAATATTCCATCACTTTATTTTCTTAGTGATCAGTATCAAAATGGGGTTTTGTGGTCTGAAGCTGATTACATGAAGCCCAGAAATAATTAAGAAACCATTTCCTTTCCTGGGAATTAGTTTGGCAGAAATCTTGATGTATTAGAAAATACCAAGGTTGCAGCCTCAGGCACTCCCAATGGTTTCTCCCAGTGACCTATGTTAGAGAGGACACAGTTAGAATTGCCTCCTGGTTTCTAGAGTTGTGTACATGATTATGGGATGACTCACTGTTTTTACTTAGACGATTCCACTTTCATTGTGCACAGAGTTTCTGAAGGGCCAGCTTTGCTTGCATGTGTGTATCCATTCCACCCTGAAGCATTTTTTATGAGAAAGCATTTGTAGAGCAGTTTGTCATTTTGTTTTACAGGCACTCTGCAGGCTATGAAATGGTCATCTGGCCCATTCATTTGTCTGAGAAAAGCAGTTTTCCCTTTTTTTGTATTCATGGCTGACACTCAGCCAAAGCGGTAACTCAGGAAAACCATATAATATCCATTTGTATATTCAGAAATGGGTGAGGGATTAGATTCAACTTTTCATCAAAATGAGTTTTACTGGTTCATATTTGTCCCAAAGTGGACGTATCTTATTGTTTGTGTGGTAGCGTGAGGGAGCTTACTGGCACTGCTTCATTGAAGTGAATCAGTCCAACAAGTATGTGTTAGGTGTGTAATATGTACTAAGCATTGTGCTCGATATTCTGTTAACAAAGATGGGACCAAGGAAATGCTATATGCAATTATAAGATGGTGAATATGTAACTAATTCTGACAGGAAAGGTGGTAAGAGAAGGATTTTGGAATGAGTTGAGAGAGAAAAGGAACCTGAGTTCAAGGAAATAGAGCACAGTCAAATGTTGTTCGTGCAGGTTGCAGGTAGTTAGCAACATTCTCTGAAGTTGGCTGTCATCTTGAAGTTCTTTTATTAATTTTTGGTTAGTTGAAAAGTTTTATATTATGGGGTACCATGTAGTGTCTTGATATTGTGGATACATGCTGAAATGGTTGCCAAGTTCATTATATATGCACTACCTGATATACTTACAAATTTTAGTATTGAGAACATTTAGAATTAAATATCAGTTACTTCGAAACATACAATATAATTCATACAATATAATATAATTGACATTAGTTCCCATGCTACACAATATGTCACAAAACTTATTCTACATGACTGGAATTTAGTGCTCGGAAAATCATCAAACTTTGTCTGAAAATACACTCAAAAGGAATTTTAAAACTATTTCACTGTTTACTGATTAAGATGTAAATTTGTCAAGCAGTAAGTATTATTTGATTTCATTGTGGACTGGCAATTTCTCCACTATTTTAAATCTAGTTCATTCAGACAAATTTAAACGAAGGCATCAACTCATGGAATTTTCAGCTGATAGTGATACCTTGGGGGAGAGATACACAGAATGGTAATCCAAGAAATAGTGAGGAAATTCAGGTGGCTATTGTCCAAACTAAGAAGTATTTTGGGCAGAAAATAATGAATTCTATGTGTTTGAGATGGCCCTAGGTATTGTAAATGCTTAGAAACAGGACTATGTTATTCAGAGGATCTTAGTTTTCCACCGGCTCTTTTGCATATCATCAACATACAGAAATACAAAGAGATGACATGGTGTTTTTGAATCAATTGTAAGCTTGGAATTAGAACACTGGGTTCAGGCCCTAAGACTACTGTCTTTCCCTTCTTCTATCTGTGATTACCTCAGTTAGAAATGGAGGAACTGAAACTTACTAGTCACTTCCATGAGTTATGAGGAATAAGCAAGATAGTACTCTTGAAAGACAATGTGTTCTACATTGGTCTCTGTGACAGCTGTTGCTAATGAACTGAGTATTGCGCTGGCCTCACAGGGTTGTTGTGAACGTCAAATAGGATAATGGGTTGAAAGTATTTTTCAAACTTTAAAGTGTGATTCAAATGTTATGACTTAGTAAAAATAATAAAAGAGAACAATTCATTCCCTTTCTAGATGTTCTGGTTCCATTGTGACTCATGGACTCATTCAGAGCTGTCCAGATGAACTGCCATTTAATTTCTGCTGGCCTGAGTTCCACATACAACTGAAGCAAGTGGAACCAGGAGATTCTGGGCAGTGGTTTCTCCCCTGTAATATTTTGGCTCTAGGATTAACGGGACACCCATTTGTGTGTGAGCGGCTACGACCCTTTACTCGCATCTAGCTCTATTGTCCAGGTGCATGTTGAATTTAGCCTCAGGGCTCCAGACCCAACAGGAACCTTGAATTCTATCAAAGCCTTCTAGTTTGATGGCCCGCAGGGCCAGAAGATTTTCATAGGTTACTAATCAGCATGAAATCAGACATGATCTATAAATCAAGTTTCATATTGTTTGTGGCCAGTAGAAATATCTTAACAACCACAACGAGCTGTTTCCATAGTGTTAATCACATGGAAAGTTTGCCTTTTGAATCTGTGAGATGGAAAGTAAAACTGAGAATTGGAGCAGTTCCCACTCCTATCATCAAAATTCCAAAATAAAGAGGACTGAATATATTTCTATTACATTGTTATTAATAGAAGCATGTTACCAACTATATATTTACTCTATTTTAGTAGAATCAGTTTAACATACCCGGGCTTTGGACTTGCATGAACAATTCTATGTTTTTAACTTAATATTATTTGGAATAGGAAGGATGGGAGGAGACTGGTTCCTCATCTCTTTGCTCCTGGCAAAGGGGTGAAAGTTGTAACTGTCGAAAGAAAGGCAATACTGACAAACTGAATGAAGCAATATTAATAAAAGTAATACATATTTGAGAGTTCTATGTAATGAGTTAAAATTTTTCACTTGCATGCTTTTGCACATCAGATAAACTGTTACATGCTAAATAATTAAATAAAAAATGTACATTTGAAGAGCTGGTTGATATTACATTTTCCTTTGACAAAATTATAAATATTAGATATTATTAAGCTTTTTAATCCTTATAAATAACATAGATAAAAACAATAGCATATTGTCATTTTGTTGCCTCTCTTTAACTGTGAGTGAAAATGAGCATCATTTCACATGTTTATTTGCCATTTATATTTGCTTCCATGTGAACAGCCTGTTCTTGGCCTTATCCAGTTGTTGTTCTTATTTGGCTCTGTTTCTTATAGATTTATGGAGATCTTTGGCTATAGAAGAATTTGGTTCCTTGTCATATGCATTACAATCACATTTAATTTCATTTGTAAGTTTTCTTATCCAACAGTCTTAAATTGTAAACTACATTGAAATCCATCATCCTTGTCTTCATGGTTTCAGAGTTTGGAGGTCATACTTCAGAGACTTTATAGATAAGTTTGATTTAAATCATGTTCTGGAAGTATTTTCACACACACACACACACACAAATAAAAAGACTCATTAATAATGAGCATGAGGGATAAAAGGGACCTTAGAGATGACATAATTCAACATTAATTTCCTCATAAATATTCCATTTTTCTTTATAAAGGAAAATAAACTCAGTCTCAAGGAAGAAAAGATACTCTAAATCTTACATAAGAAGTTATTGGGCAGGGATTAATTGCAACTCCTTAGTACCTAATGTCCACTTTGCTTCTTCTGTTTTTACAAAAAGATACATTTATTTAAAATACATATTTAAGCAACTCAAAATAAAAGATGCAAGACATTTCAAAATAAAACTTTTCTTACATATCAGATATAATTTTCACGTATTAAAATCATGAGGATATAAGTTATTATAGTATAATTTATATATATATATATGTAGTAAAAGGGGAACGAGCAGGCCCTGCTTTTCGTTCCGCCCGGCTCCCGCACGGCTAGCTTATACCCCGAAAT
>LOEQ01013836.1:2634-13309 GCA_001685075.1 Bramus lutescens | reverse complement strand
GAGGGGGAGGGAAATGAGAGGAGGGGAGGAGGTGGAAATTTTTAATAATAATAAAAAAGAGAAAAAATAAAAGACAAGATTATAAGTATGTAATTCAGTGGAGAAGTACTTACTTAGCATGTATAAGACCCTGAATTCAATCTCTAGTAGTGTCAGCAAAACAAATTAAAATAATGAAAGATGACAATACTAGAATTAAATAATTCTTAACAGATACAGAATAACATCTGAATTTTAATGCCAAATTTTAATTAAACAGTCAGAAAACTAGGCATATAGATAACTTTCCCAACCTGGTGGATATTTTATGAAAGCTGCAAAGCTAATATCACATTTAATAATCAGAGATTGAAATCTTACTATGTAAACTGGACACAATACAAAGAAGACTGACTGCTCTCTCCATTCATATTTACCATTCAATTAGAGATTCTAATCACAGTGATTAGGCCAGAAAAATAAGTAACAAGCATCAAGATGAAAGAGAACACAGTAAATTGTTCTTAATCACAGATATCATGATGTTACAGAGACTAATTTTAAGAAATTCACAATAGGGCTGGAGAGATGGCTCAGAGGTTAAGAGCACTGCTTGCTCTTCCAAAGGTCNATACAGACAGATAGAACACTGTGTACATAATAAATAAATAAATCTTAAAAAAAAGAAATTCAAAATAAACTACTAGAAATAATCCAATGAGCTCAGCCAGGTTGCAGAATAGAAGACTGACATCTGAAACCTAACTGCATTTGCATGTTCTGGAAAGAATAATCTGAAAATGAAGAGGCAGATCATTTATTATCATCAAAATAGAAAAATACAAATAAACAAAAGTCCAGGATGGCCCACTGAAAATCACAAAACACTGTAGAAAATAATTTTGAGTAGAAATAAATGAGAAAGCATCCCATGATCATGTTTCAAAAGACTTCATATTGTTGAGGTCTTAATAATTCCTAAAGCACGAAGGAACTCTCTAGCAAAATGTCAGCTAAGAATAAGGATAAAAAATAGAATTTAAAAGGATGGTCAATATTATCAAAGCTGAATACATATATAAGTATGGAAATTGTCCCAGTGAAATCTACTTACTTGCACAGTGTGTTAATTATAAGTTTAAAATCCTACCTGCCTTTTTTTATCAGAAGTTGAAAAAGTGGCCATGAAGTTCTTAATGAAATATAAGAAGCCTAGAACAGAAAAAAACAGTCTTCAGCATAACAAATAAGGTAAATCCAAAATCCTGACTGGAAAACTTTAAAAAAATGTTTAAGATAAAATAATTTAAGGAAAATGAGGTGGGGAAAATTGAGTTAAAAGTGGTTGGTATTCTCTCTCTCTTTCTCTCTCTCTCTCATCTCTCCTCTCCTCTCTCTACTCTGAATGTTAGCCTCTTAAATTATTTGATTTTTAAAATTTATGTATAGGCAACAATTAACCAAAAGGTAAAAAATGAAAAAGGGCGATGGTCATATAGATAAGAACTCTATAAGTATCTGAAAATAAATCTCTACATTTATGGTAACTGATTTTTAACAATGTTTGTCCAAACTTTGGTGGTGGATGGAGTATAACCCAGGTCTGACTGGTCACAAAGCCATGATGCGCCAACATTACTGGACCTAACAAGGAAAACAGCTATGGGACCTTTGTCTTTCACCTTGATTCCACAATCATTGGAGGGCTTGCTCAAATGAGTCCAATTCTCAGAGCATCTCAAAATCCTATTTGGCGGCAAGAATGGAGAAGAGGAAAGAGGAGAGAGGCAGCAGGAGAGAAACATCTAAGTCCTAAGGGCCCCTATGTCCAACTTCCCTCAAGGGTGGCCTGGCATTTTCAGGCTGACAGTTTCTGGCAATACACGTCTATTCAATTAGGTGTGCAGCTTAAGGAAGCAGGTAAAACAGGGCAGCTGGGGAGAAACATGATGCATTTGTTCTCAAAGCAAACCTTTGTGCTTGTGATAGAGTATTACTTAGGAAGATATTAAAAGGTTTCAAGTTCTTATTTAATTATTTATTATTATAGTCAGAGAAAAGAACAAAAACATAACAATGAATGAATGAATGAATGCTAACGTGCTTGAATTAAAGAACGAACAATATTATTAATACCTTTCCACTGAGAATACTAGAATTAATGGTCTGTGAGGGCTTGAAACTTTAGTCTGCTTTAGTTTCTTGCCCTACCCTCCAAAACCTAGAATGGTACCTGACATGTGCTAGGTATGGTGCGCTATTTCTTTATGATTGCATGAGTCTACTTGGATTTTTCTTCTTTGGACTATCACCACCAACAATACCTTAGAGCTCAACATTGTCCCAAATTTGGGAGCTATTATGCACGTCAATTTTGATAACATTTTCACATATATCCTTAAACAATTCTGGGCTCTTTTTTAATTTACACAAAAGAATTTAAATGCATCAAGTTATTAGATAGGTGTTTGAAATATTAGTGTGTAAGATTTACCTATAAGGTTTCAGTCAGACCTTGTCATTGCTGGCTTGTATTTTACTGAATTTATATGTCATAATTTTATCTCCCTTTTCTCCTGGAAGTCGATACTTGGCATTTATGTGTTTATAAACAAAGCTACTATGACATGCATGCATGTACCTCCTGAAGTTTTAATCTGGAAGAAAGAACTGCAGTCAAAATTTTTATTTTCATTTCCCAAAGTTTAGTCCGTGAGTCAAAACTAGAGCATGCCCTTAATTCACACTAAGATAGAGTCAGGGGGAGAACTGCTATCGAAAATATTTTGAGAACTGAGTAGAGGAGATGGGATAAGGGAAAAGGGAGAGGAGAAATTTGTCTGGTGAAACCTGCCATTTCTCTAACATTTAATCAAAGTGTCCTCCATAAAAATCCAGATTCTAAAATCCTCTTCATTATTTTTCTCCCCTATTTTCTCTTAGTAATTTAAAGATTCTTTATTAAGTTCATATCTACTTAACAAAATGGTGATTGTTCGAAAATTTGTTTGAATACGCATTTGATTGGATTCTTTAAACAACCAGTATCGTTTAAATTTTGATGTGGATAAAAATGTATATTTCTTTAACTTTCTAATAAAAATATAATACTTCCCCTCACAACAAAACTGAAATGTGCAGTGCTGTAGTAACCCTAAATAGAATTTGTATAACACAGCTTTCAAACTTACCTTTTTTATTGATTTCTGTTGAGCTCTACATTTTTCTCTGCTCCCCTCCCTTCTTCTTCCCTCCCCTTCAACCCTCTCCCATGGTTCCCATGGTCCCAATTTACTCAGGAGATCTTGTCTTTTCTGCTTCCCATGTAGATTAGATCTTTGTATGTCTCTCTTAGGGTCTTCATTGTTGTCTAAGTTCTCTGGGGTTGTGAATTGTAGACTGGTTTTCTGTGCTTTATGTCTAAAAGACACTTATCACTGAATACATATGATATTTCTCTTTCTGGATCTGGATTACCTCACTCACTATGATGTTTTCTAGAACCATTCATTTACCTGCAAATTTTAAAATGTCATTTTTTCCTGCTGTGTAGTACTCCATTGTATAAATGTACCACATCTTGGTTATCCATTCTTCAGTCAAGAGGCATTTAGGTTGTTTCCAGGTTCTGACTATGACAAACAACGCTGCTAGGAACCTACTTAAGCATATTTCCTTGTAGTACAATTGAGCACCCTTTCAATATATACACAAAAGTAGTATTTCTGTGTCTTGAGGAAGGTTGTCAAACTTACCTTTATACACATTGAATGGCACCTCTCCTTTCTTTTTTGTTTGTTTGTTTCGTTGTTGTTTTATTTTTTAATAGCCTTGGCTGTCCTAGAACTCACTTTGTAGACCACGCTGCCCTCGAACTCACAGAGATCCACCTGCCTCAGGATCCTGCGTGCTTGGATTAAAGACGTGTGCCACAGCATCAGGCCTAAACTCTCTTTTATTAGTCTTCTTTTAAAAGATTACTTATCTCTTTTATGTATGTTTTCCACTTTGTTAATGTGACATGTAATTTGTACCTAAAACAGACATTACTATTGTCACTTCTATCTCTAAAAAATAATCCCATCTTTCGTATTTTCTTATATGTAGCAGTCAGAAATCATTACTTGCTACATTATTTTACTTTTCTTTGGCTCTTGAATTTCTGCTCTAGTAGATGGTGAGTTGCAAAAGGGAAAGGACATATACTAATCACCACTATAGCTCTATATTTTAACCTTGTGACTCATCCATGGGTCAGTTGATCTACTCTACCTATTTACCTATTTCCAGCTTCCAACCATATTACACAGTTTGCCAGACATATACATAATATATCAGTAAATAAGAATCTTCTTTTTGGAGTCAGACATAGCAGATATGGAAGCTTAGCATTTCTATTTACTAGATGTATGATTTTGCATAAATGTGTTTAATTACTCTAAGCATCAGAATATGAAGATGATCTAAAGTCACCCAGAAAATTTGGGAGGAAAATTAAAGAAGATGATATGTATGAAATGGTCTGACATATTGACTACCTAACTACATGTATTTTCTTATTTTATTTTGCTTGTATTAGTCAGAGAGGCTTTAAAACGGTGGAAAGTAGAGGAAGAACATTATGCAAATTTTTTCTGCTTCTTTCTGGAATGAGAATGAAGGCACAATATTTACCCAAGTGAATGACATTCTAACGAAAACATTGAGTGATATTCGTTGTGTTTGGCTGAGTTGTGGATTTGAAATGGGCTCTTTTCTTTTGAAACATGCAGCTCTTCAATCCTTGATTCTATTTACAGTTTAGCAATGACATGAAATGGGGGCTTTTGAAAGACAATACAGGCCAACATAACTAACTGTTTGATTTTCATATTTATAGTACAAGCATTTTAAATTCATTCTGTTGTATGCAGGTCTTTAATAAAGGTTAGTATTCCTGTCCTGGAAACTTAGAAATTGTAGCCTAAGTTGTCTTTGCTCATGCCTTGCCAGGGCTGCTCATTAGAAGTGGAGGGAGAAGAACTTTGAGTGCTTTTCTGGATTCTAGGGACTATGCTATGCAGGAAACCAGAGCACCAATAGTAGAAAGCAAAAGTGAGTAGTGAGAAGAATTTGGGGAAGGAAAACTATTTGTATTTAGAAGAAGATAAACGTGGCTTGGTATCAAATCATTTTAACCTTCTCATTTCTTACTCTTCCTTGTTTCCACTGTACAATAACTATGCTAATGAGAGAATGATCTTGTTTTGGGGTGATGAAACCACTAAGCACAAGAAGTAGATTCCAATTATGGCTCATTTTCCTTCTTTTTTGGTCAAAATGTACTGATGAAACATAGAAGTTGTAGTCCTATGGCTCAGAGTGTGGACAACTGTCATCTATCTGAGGCAGAGTAACATGGGCACATGGGCCTCTGGCACAGCAATTCAGTTCCTCATTGTTACAGAGCAGGGCCAGGGACATGGACATGTGATCCAGAGATGCTCAAAGGAAAGCAAAGGAATTGATTTTAAAGATCAAAGGAAACTGGTGTATATATTAATTTATCTTTCATTTGTGTATTGATATCAAGAGAAACTCCCACAGTTGATTCAGGTTGTCACATATAGCAATAACCCAGTATTACCAGTGACAATATTCCTGTTTTACAGGTAAGACTCCAAGAGTTAACATCCATAAAAATTCTTCTGGTATTTGATACGGTTTTATCATAGGTCTCCCTTTGGGAGAAGTAAGGTAGAGGGTTGGGTTCAGGTCATTTAATGACCGAAAATGTCTGAGCATTACATTAAGTTGCTGCCTTTACCTCAGATTTCCTGCCCTCTTTCTTCCCTTACAAATTCAGAGGTCATGAGATTGACTACTCCCAGGGAAAATTGTTTAATCCCTTGGCAGGGTCTATAGGATCAATGCCATGTGAAACCTTACAAACCCATGCTCAGGTAAGGTCTCAAAAAAGCTAAGCTTCACATGAGCAATACATAGAATAATGCATAAAATATGTACGGTTACTCAGAAAACCATAGAATTTGCCTCTATTTCTGCCACCCACTGACACATGCTGCTTTGTTTTGTGTGTGTGTGTGTGTGTGTGTGTGTGTCTTTTCAGTTTGGACAGTGCCAGAGACTACAATTTACCCATCGACTATTACTTCCCACCCCAGAAGACCTGCCTGATATGTGGCGATGAAGCTTCTGGCTGTCACTATGGAGTTCTCACTTGTGGCAGCTGCAAGGTCTTCTTCAAAAGAGCCTCTGAAGGTAAAAAGGTCTTACCTCCTTCCTGATATTTTCCTTCTTCTTCTGCCTCCAAGAGAGGGACAGCAGCCTTCCAGGGCCTTCGGGTAATCCCAGAGACTGACTTATTAGCAAGAGCCCTGTCATAGAACCTATAAGAACAAAGAAGCAAATGGATCTATTTGCTGAGCTCTGTTGGCTGCCCTGGTTGTACAAGCAGTGTTGATGATGAAGGTGGTCCCAGCTTGTGCTTGGTGTGCAGTGGATCCTCAGAACGAAAGCAAAATTAATGATTTGAACAATTAAATTTTCCTCCTGCTTGTTTTTGACTCTGCGGCATAGTGAGGGGGAAATGGCCTTATTAGAGAGGTTAGAAGTTGAGAAACCCCAACTGAGTCCGCAGGAAGCTTCCTGGCTTTAACCCCAGAGAGGAAGTGTGCTCACTGTTCTGCAGACTGTCAGTGTCTGCACCTGCTCCCTCCTGCTTGCCACTCTTTGGGACCTATCTTTGCCATAACAAGTCCACGGTAGATAAAAACTCAGAGGGAAGCAAGTTTTATTTTCCTCATCAGAGGACTGCCATGAGGGCATGACAGTTGGTCCAGAATCCCAAGATAAGTTGCATTTTATATCTGACTAAGAGGGCTGAAGCCTACTTGTTTTCTGCATAGATTTCAGATGTGCCTAGCCTACATAGTTTAACAGGAACTCCCCATCTAGACTTTTAATGTCGTGATCTCTCCCCCTCCCTCCTTAATCACTGGGGCTTAAGCCTTCTATTCACACACTCAAAGAGACACTGGGAAGCTGCCCCTAGATGGTCTAACTGTGGCAGCAGACCCAGTTTTAAATACAATTTGAAGCCTTGTCCTGGTTTCCCACAAAGGAGGAGCTTCCTGCCAATGAGTTTTTCCTTCCTTCTGCCTGGTCTGGTCTGGAAGAGTTTAATTCTAAGTCATAACCTAAACAGAGAGCCTTGGCTCATACAAAAAAAAAACCATATGAAAAAAATGCCTTTCCTAAGGAATATACTGAGCACAACAGAAGCACCAGTGAATATTTAGCAACTACAGGAAAGGTAGAAAGTAGGTAACCTTAGACTGCTCGCCTCACTGATAGTCAATCATGCTAATGATTTTAGTTGCAGCATTTTAGCGGGTGGGCGAAATACACTCCAAACAGGAAGCTATCATTTTCTTTTCTTCCATTTCTCAAAAGTGTGAGGAGGTGACTAGCATTTGTGATTACTGAAAATGGGCTGCGGGTTTCAATTTTACTCCCACATGGAGAATTGCTGCTGTCCATAATAGCCTAGCATGAGATACAAGGTCCTAGGGCATAAGCCTAGATATTTAGAAAGAGACTTAAGGCAGTGACCCCCTTTCTTAACAGTACTTAGGCAAGAATAGCTATCAGAAAAGGAAGTGGAAGCATGTTCCAAGGACTTCAGATCACTCCAGCTTCTCCAGTAAAACACGCCTGCTTTCTAATACCCTGTAACAGATCACTCTGGTTTTCCACCAGGGAATGAAGCAGATTAGCATTCTAAAGCTACTGTGGCAGCAGGCCCAGGGCACTATAGTAGGAGCCATACCAGATGGAAAATGAGTTCAAGTGAGCAAATGAACAATTCATAGATTATATCATAACCAGTGCCACCTTTGTGTCTTAGAAGTCAAGGTGACTAAATGATTGCTTTAAGCAAACAGAAAAATCGTCTATATTGTAAAAGGAAAAAAAATTGAGCCATACCATACTACCCTGCATAGCAGCTTTCTGGAGAATTTAGAACTAAAGGAAGAAAGAAGGCAGAAGGGCAGCTGCTAGGACTGCATGACAGGATCTCTACTATCATGTGGATTCTAGACTATTTGACAGCAGAAAAGACAAGCAATGTGGACCGGAGGGGATCATTCAATGTTCAGAACAGAGAAATCCAGCAAAGTCTTAAAAATGATTCAGACCCTGGAGTCGCTCAAGTTCCTGTGACTCAGTGATATTTTATTTAAGAAAATGAAGATCACCAAATGAAACAACAATTTGTTTTATTTTGCTTGCACATTATCATGCAAGTTTATTTCACCATTTTTCCATAGCACAAATTAAATGCAGTGCAACTGCTTAAACACCATGCTTTACACAGCACAAGTTTATGCACGAGAAATTACTGAGTGGAGAATATGCTCCATGCAAAAATTCTGACATGGAGCAAATTGGCTACTTTATTTTTGAGTTATTTTACTATTTTTGGAGTATTTCTACATACAAGTACTGTATTTACATCATTTCCACTCCCCGCTCTTCCCTCTCCTACTCCTTCCCACTCTCCTCTCCCATTCCCTTTGAGCTTCATGATTTCTTTAATTACTGTAGCATGAACACCCCCCCCACACACACTACTACAACCCACACCACCACACACTGTCATAATACAGGCAACCTAATGTTGATCATATGAATATATATTTAAGAATGACCACTTTTTGGCTGCAAAGTGTAGTGGCACATCCATTTAATCCCAACACTTCGGACATAGATGCGGTGTTATTCTAAGCCAGTCTGATCTACATAGTGAGTTCTGAAATAGCCAGGAAAGCTATGTAGACAGGCTCTGTCTCAAAAATACCAAAAAAATGACCAGTTGAGATTGGATAATCTATCTCCCCACTCCATTTCCTCTTGTGTTCCTGCTACTCCCTCTCAAATTCATGACTTCTTCCTCTTGAATTATATTGCTCTTTTTATATGTGTTTACAGCTAACCACTTGAGATTTTATAAACTATCAGAAAGCTAGTCCCAGAGAAAAATGAATCTTTTTCTCTCAATACCCATTAATTTATTAGTGAGGTTGAGGTCTTGTGAGATTTACCCAGTCCACACTGATAGGGCAACTGGTGTTGCCATTGTACTGGTCTTGGTTAAGCAACCATATTGTTAAGATTTCATGAGTGTAACTTCCCTGTCAAATACAGAAGCCAATATATCACAGAAGATGTCCTGCCCATATGGCTTTAACCATTTTTCTACTTCTGATTCTTTGGTGTTCACTGAATCTTGGGTGCAAGAGTTGTGTCGTATATTTGTCAGTTGGGGCTGGGCATACCCATATCAGTTGATCTCTGCATTTTGACCAGTAGTGACTTTCTGTAATGATCTCACTCTACTGCAAAAGAGGTTTTTATTATTTTTTAATGCAGAATGAGAGTTACACTAACCAATGGGTAAAAAGATAGGTATTTAGAAAGCAATTAGACATTATAACAGTGTATCAGGGTAGTAGGTTCTCCTCTGGGGCCCCTAACCTCACCAGCCACATATAATTAGCCAGGTTTGCATTACCTGCCATAGACAGCCTCCTGTTAAGGGTACCTTAAATCCACTTTGATGGCTATTGATTAAACTCTCCCAAGATAAACATCATTATTGCACCATTGAGGATATCTTTCTGTTCTGGTCATTGTTGTCATGCAAAATCTTTACAGCTGGGTAGTACTATTGATTACTTTCCACCCTCGGCAGATTGCATAGCTAGCTCCTTTGGATACTCTAAGGGGTACCTCTCAAGAAAGAGGCTTTTGGGTCACTGCCAGTTCAATTCTTCCAAATCATGTGCCCTGTGTGTGTGGTGTCTTTTGCAAAAGGGACCTACCTTCAATTTCTGGAAGGAAGCCAATGGCAATGACAATTGCCTATATTATTTTGAGAATCTTTTCAGCTCTTCTGACCAACAAGCCGGAAGTGCAGGTTCCCACACCTAGACTGAAGATTTTGTTAAATAGTCTATGGCACCTTCCCATGTCTTACACAGTTATGGAAAGTAAATAATCTCAACTCTTTGGTTACTTTAGAATGTGGGCACCAGGTTTCAATTCTCAATCTTTTGAAAGATAATAGAAAGATATTTTAGGGCTAAACAAAATAAGAAAAAAAATATTACTATCACAGCACTCAAGAGGCTGAGGCTAGTGGATTTGTGAATTTTAAGCCGACTTGGTCTATACAGTAAGTTCTAGGCCAGTCAAGAATACCAATTGAGGCCCAATTTCAAAAGAAATTACTACTAATAATTACCATTGCTAGTATTTCTTTTCCTCCGTTGAAAAAATAGGTGGCTTGAATTTACTAGCATTGTAAGCTCAGTTTGAAAACAGTAAAATATCTTATTACTCCAAGAGAATATTTATTGAGAATAGCCTGCCTGTGGCAAGGTAGACCCTTTGTTGGCAAGGTCCCCTGGCCAGCAAGTGGCCCTGATCCTGTACCAGAAGATCCATTGGAGGGGGCCATGGCCAGAAAGGGGCCTTGATCCTGTACTAGAAGATCCATCAGAGAGCATTTGAAGGAAGAGATAGGCAGTTGCCGGTGAAAGAATTCCTCCAACAATCTGAAAAACAACATGATAAGACCAGAAACCAGCAAACATACAACAGGAAGACTTGAACACCCTAATCCAGAAGA
>LOEQ01013834.1:3865-15725 GCA_001685075.1 Bramus lutescens | reverse complement strand
TCTTGATTAAGGTATTGTGTTTATGAAACTCATTTAAAAATGTGACGTATAATTAAGAAATACAGGTTAATAGTCATCTATAATAGGCTTGTAGTCATGTCAGTTAGATTTTCTTGATATATAGAACTATATTTCAGTTAGATAATCTTCCAACCTTCCAAAGACCTAAAGAATATGACATTTTAAATGTTTTAAGAACTTACGACTTTTCATGACAATGAGACACATCTGCTCCTGGTGGCATCGAAAAGGCTTCTTATGGAGCTGGCTAGCCATTTGGGCAAGAAAATGCTCTTGCCTGGACTACTTAATGGTGTGCTGTATGAATTAGACACGCAAAAATGTAGCCACCAGAGGAGACAGATGCTGGTACCAGTAAATTATGAGCCTCATCGTAAAATATAAAATAATAGAAATCAGTTAATTTAAGATGTGAGTGTTAGATAGAAATTTGCTTAAGCTATTGGCCAAACAGTATTGTAAATAATATAGTTTCTGTTTGATTATTTGGGGTCTGGGCAGCCTGGAAAGCAGTCCTCTACCTACACCACATGGTGGCTCAACCATCTATAATGAGATCTGGTGCCCTCTTCTGGCATGCAGGTATATATGGAGGCAGAACACTGTATATATAATAAATAAATCTTTTAAAAAAAAAAGAAGAAAAAGAAAAATTCCTTATAGGTATACCCAGCAACTTGGGGTTAGTTGATTACAGATGTAGTCAGGTTGACAGCCAAGATTAGTTGATGACCATTAGAGCATTTATAAACATTTTAGCATTTCATTCATCAGTCAGAGAGTTATCAATCTGTGAAAACATTTACTGTAAGATGTTGATGTATTACACATTAATATACATAATACCACTCAGAACATGGTCCTGTTCTTAAGTTAACTCTGACCTCACCATGGTGTGTATTCTCAGACACATTGAGTGGAAATACTATTCTGTTTGCCTTATTACCCAAATCACAACTATCATAACTTTTGGCATTCACCTCAGTGAAATGCCAAGACCCCTCAGTTCCACCTCAGCCATCTCTCACATCAGTTGGACATTTCTCTCAATCTCTACCTAGGATAATTTTCCTCTGGTCCTGCCAAGATCACACTTGTCTCCTCTTGCTGCCCTTTAACAATCCCTGTAGATCAGTGGTTTTCAACCTTCCCAATGCTTTGACGGTTTAGTACAGTTCCTCATGCTGTGGTCATCCCAACCATAAAATTATTTTCATTGCTACTTCATAACTATAATTTTGCCACTGTTATGATTTGTAATGTAATCTGATATGCCACTCCTGTGAAAGGGTCATTTGACCCTCTCCTAAAGGGGTTTCAACTCACAGGTTGAAAAACAGTGCTCTAGACTGTTCTCCACATTGAGATTGAGCCGGTAAGGGTTTGGCAGTTTCTTGAGTTAATAATAAACTAATTCCTTTTCTGTGAGGTAAGAAAAAAATGAAACTCAAAACATCTGCATTTCTTACATTGAACATCTTACATAGTTAAGGCACTGGACTAGGCATCTGACTTAAAAGACTGATGCTTCTTTTTGTGGGACTTATAGGCTCCTGTGATAGAAACTTTCATGTGTCACAGGCAAAGGGTGGTTCTGAGAACTTCACACCCAGCATCCTGGCTTCAGATAGACATTCCTTCACCATTCAAAAGTCAGTGTGCCTCATTGCTCCAGATTTATTCCAGGAAAGCATGAATATCAGGCAATGGGAATCACTTGAGATGTTTCACATAATTATTACATGAGGTATAGAAAGTTTAAGTAATTTTCCCAAGATTACACACATAGTATAGATGGCAGAGCTAGTATTCCAACTGAGATGGCCAAATTCCAGAGTCTTGACTGCTTACTACATAAAGCATCTCCCTACATTTAATTCTGTGAAATAAACCTGTGTTAAGGAAGCAAGTTTCTTGCTCAAGTTGCCTGTCACATGTTCCTGACTGGTTAGAGAAATGTTTATTTGAATTTTTGTAGTATTTCATCTGTATATACTCAAAAAGATGTATGATAAACAGTAAGTTTCTTCTGAGTAGGCAGGGATATAAAATATTTAATTAAAACTTGGCTTTTGGCTTTGCTAGATATAGCAGGCTTATTTCCTACAATATCTATAATAGCACCAATTTTATGTACTTATTTTCTTTTCAGTGAAAATAATTTAGTGTATAAAATTGCAGGTCCTTTGTAGAATTTCCAAATGAATCAACTGTATGTAGTTTATATAAATATATATTGTTTTGTGTGAGGTATGTAATGCATGCTTGTAATCCCGGCACTTGGGAAACTAAGCCAAGAAAATGAAAAGATCTAGCCTAACCTGGGCTAAATAATAAGACTCTGTCTCAAAACCAAAAATTTTGGCTGGAAATAGATGGCTCAGTGGATAAAGTGCTTGCTATACGAGTGTGAGAACTAGAGTATGGATCCCCAGAATCCACAAAAAAACAGGTGCTTTGCCACATATCTGTAATCTCAGCCAGCTTTTGGTGATGGGAGGCGGAGAATAGAATCTTCTGGAGCTCACACCATAGCTAACCTGGCTTATGTGGCTGTGAACCCTTAAGATTGCCCCCTGCCTTCTACTTGTGCCCCCAAGGCATGTGTATGCTCACCTCCCCACCATACACATATAATAATGATTTGTTTAATTTAAAGATCAACCTGAAGTATATTAGAATTATTTTCTGATTTAAAGTAAATGGAAACTAATAAAAAAAATTGTCAATGATTCTCCTGAAAATGTGTCCATATTTGGGATATTACAGAGGGTTTTATTGGGGAGGAGGTGGTTTTCAAGACAGGGCTTCTCTGTGTAGCCTTCACTGTCTTGGACCTTGCTCTGTAGACTAGACTGGCCTCAAACTCAGAGATCCATCTGTCTCTACTGGGATAAAGGAGTGTACCACCACCACACAGCTTACAGAGTACTTTTATTGATCTTTTTTTTTATGGGAAGTTACAGGGTCCTTTAAAAGAATTTAGTGATGAGTAGACTAAGAAGTTTCTATTTATATATACATATGTGTGAATATATATGCATATGTAAAAATAACTCATTGAAAAGAGATGAGGATGGGACACAGGAGAGGTGGTGTAGAAATTATGTAAATAACAGTACTCCTGTTTGTACTCAAGGTCTCAAAACAAGTTTAGATATTACCTCAGAAATTAGCATATTAAATTTTTGTAGGAAATGTTTATCATGCACATTTTTTTATTATTTCTCCAGAGTAGCTTATCTACAGTCAAAATATTTCAGTAAGACAGATATTGCACGGATGGTGAGAAATGCACCGTTTCTGTTGAGCTTCTCCGTGGAAAGACTGGACAACAGACTGGGGTTTTTTCAGAAAGAGCTTGAACTGAGTGTGAAGAAGGTAAATAAATAAATAAATAAATAAATAAGTAAATAAATAAATAAATAAATAAATANAGATAGATAGATAGATAGATAGATAGATAGATAGATAGATAGATAGATAGATAGATAGTGTAAGGAAATGTGTTTCCTCTTTTAGTAACCTTTAAATGTTATGTTTCTAAGTGTCTGACCTACACAGATCCTATAAATGCATTATACTTTCTGTACAAAAATGTGTTAGCCTGATTAAAAAGGAGGCTCCATCACTTTATAGTATACCATCAATAGCTTCTTAAATTCTGATTCCATGTTAGATTTCTCATCAAATAATGTTAGGTTGATACATATTTCCAAGCTTTCTGTCATTTCTTTGATTGAGTCATATTTTAAATTTTAGCTTGGCATTCCTTGTAATGTCTTAGTTTTCCAAACTAGTTAAATAGGCATGTATAGTGATGATAATTATTATGTTTTAACTGTAGACTAGAGATCTGGTTGTTCGTCTTCCAAGGCTACTAACAGGAAGTCTGGAGCCTGTGAAAGAAAATATGAAGGTAACATATCTTCAAGCTATGAGAAGCTAATTTCTTTACATTCCTATGGTTTTTTTGTTTGGTTTTGGGGTTTTTTTGATATTTGTTGAGCTCTACATTTTTCTCTGCTTCCATCCCTGCCTCTCCCCTTCCCCTTTAACACTCCCACAAGGTCCCCATGTTCCCAATTTACTCAGGAGATCTTCCTTTTTCTACTTTCTTCTTCCCATATAGATTAGATCTATGTAAGTCTCTCTTAGTGTCTGCACTGTTGTCAAGTTCTCTGGGATGTGGTTTGTAGGCTTGCTTTCACTCACACTAAGGCAATTTCAGATTGGATCACCGTCTCACTGTTGTTCCCCAAAGTCAAGCTTCCAGTGTACCTCAGTTTCAAATAACATGTTATCTCTCAAGATTGCAGAGAGTCTCTGCATACCAGAGAGCAAATGGACAACGTGAGATTCCTGTCCACCACTGGCTCAGGAATCACTGTCTTACCAAAACCTGTAGTGGGTCTTGAAGGTTGTGTAGGCTGTAGGTGTGTCTTGGGGTTAGGAGTCTGCCTGTCTTGGTAGTTGTTCGTTTCTTCTCTGTCTCTTTGCAGTCAAGTCTGTTTTTCTTATGACTCTTCTCCATAACCTCACATGGTGGCTTCTAGTCTAGCACCTTGTCTGCAAACCCAACACTAATGGCTTGTGCAGTCCATACGGGCTTCCTTTCTTTATGTGTTATTCCATCTCATGTTTCTTTTCCTGTGGACCTCATGACCATCAATGTAGAGGAGCTTTTGCTTGGGTAAGGGGTTTGAAATTTGGGTGACCCCAACCAGTGAGCTATAATCCCTTAAGGGGCAGTGGTATAAATGCCCCCAAATTTTAAAAGGTCATTATTTTAACTTTAGAAGAATCAGTTTGCACTACAGCACAGTATTTCTTCTCATGACTCCGAGAATTTACTTTCTTGTAGGTTTATCACCTTGAACTTGGTTTTAAACATAATGAAATTCAGCATATGGTCACCAGAGTCCCAAAGATGCTAACTGCAAACAAAAGGAAACTTACGGAAACTTTTGATTATGTACACAACGTGATGAATATTCCCCACCACATCATTGTCAAGTTCCCACAGGTAACATATCTCCCAGCTCTCTCAGACAGCTGCCCTTGTTCTGCACTCAGGCTTCAGGTGTGGTGTTGTGTATTTGTAGGAAGTTCACAGCTGCTGGGCTCCTAAGAAGACTCAATTTGTCTCTTCCCTTGTAACTTTTACCTACTCTTCCCTTGCCAGTTGGAATCAGGAGAAAACTCAAGCATAATCTCTCGGACTTTTCTCCATTAAATTTAAAAAATATTGTTTCATTTGTTCATGATATAGAGATGTGAAAAGATATATAACCTTAACAACTCTCAGAACTAGATTGTATTTAGTCCACTTCCTTCACATAGAGGGACGTTTATTTGCCCATCTGAATAGCCCTTAATATAGGATGATGCTGGCACATTATAAAAAAGTACAGGAGGCCTAGAATTGTTTGATTCCAGCTTATGGAATAATTATAAGTAATCTATGAAAAAGCAGTGACAATTTCTTGTCTCCTGGGTCAATAGATTATTGAGAGTGGGTTATATGGAAGCCTGACCTTGTCCTACCCAGTGGGTGTAACTATCTTTCTCATTAGACTTTCCTTGGGGCCACCAACTCCCTGATAATGATAGAGACTTATTATTAATTATGAAAGCTTGGCCTTTAGTAGCTTAGGCTTCTTCCCAACTACCTCTTATAACTTAAATTAACCTATTTTTATTTATCTATGTTCTGCCACCTGGCTTTTACTTATCTCCCATTCTGTACACCCAACTTGTTCTGCATCTCACTGGTCTCTCATCTCTGCTTCTCTCTTCCCCAGTTCCTCTCTCTCCCCAGAAGCCCCGCTTATTCTCTCCTGACTAGTTGTTGGGTATTCAGCTCTTTATTAAATCAATCAAACGTTACCTTAGCTAGAAACATATCTTTACAGTGTACAAAAAGGTATAAGTGGGGTCTAGTCATTCATTATAGAATGGTCCATCTGCCCTGGGCTAGAATGTGTGTGAGCACTAAGACTAAAGAACTCAATCATATGTGGCTTGTGTGAGAGGCAGAGGTTTAAAATAAGCTTACACAGTAGTAGAGGGCTCATGGGGCAATTAATTCAGTAAATAGGAGAGAGAAAACCATAGAAATTATACCTATTGAGTTTACACTGCTTTGTGTGTATGGACTCTTTATAGTTACTCTTCCAGAAATCAACCCTCTTTGACAAAAACAAACAAAAAAAAAGTAAACAAAGCTACAAAGTGAGATTGAGATTCCTGTCCACCACTGGCCCAGGAATCACTGTCTCACCAAAACCTGTAGTGGGTTTTGAAGGTTGTGTAGGCTGTAGGTGTGTCTTGAGGGTAGGAGTCTGCCTGTCTTGGTAGTTGTTTGTTTCCTCTCAGCCTCTTTGCAGCAAGTCTGTTTTTTCTTATTATGACTCTTCTCCATAACCTCACATGGCTTTTAGTCCAGCACCTTGTCTGGAAACCCTGCACTAATGGCTTGTGCAGTTCATACGGGCCTCCTTTCTTTATGTGTTATTCTATCTCATGTTTCTTTTCCTGTGGACCTCATGACCATCAATGCAGAGACACAAAGGGATGTTTTGTTCTAGAAGCATACCAATGTCACACCAAGTTAGCAGCATAAACTTACTTTCTGTGGTCACTGTTCTCAAGGTAATTTTCAACAGTTGTTTTTCTTGGTGTCTTTCCTTGTGCACAATTAGCACTTTGTACACTGGGAAAGAAACCTAAAAGTATGTTCCCCATGGAGTGTCCCACAGCCAAGAGAAGTGCTTGAGACCACTCTTTCAGGAGCCCCAGGTCCTTATGCTGCAGACTGTCACTCCAGGGTGAGCCCTTCTCTTGTCCTCCCTTCACCTCTGCAGCAGCAGGCTTTAGGCACTTAGCTGTCTCATGATTCCTTTGTCAAATGGCTGTGCTTTCCTTAGTCTTTGGGGATTTTAACAGGAAAAGGCATGCTTTCCCTCTTCACCTCCCAAAGGGGCAGCCTCATTTTATTTTGATTCTTTTGGGGGTAAAGATCAAAACAGAGACAATTCCCTTTTGCTGACAGAGATCTTGCTCTCTAATGTTGGTTCTAAAAAACTTGTTAAAACAGATTTCTGGGCCTCATTCCCAAGTTACAGATGAGTTGGTTTTGGAGTGAAGCCTGAGGATTTGTTCTTCTAATGCTCTATTGGGTCTCACATCATCATGAGGGCTGCTCCCCAGCCGAAAGACAGCGATTCCCTGTGTATCCCTGACTACCCTGGAACTTGCTCTATAGACCAGGCTGGACTAGAACTCAGAGATCTGCCTGCCTCTGCCTTCCAAATGCATATACCACCATCGTCCAGCAAAGGCTTTCTTTCATTATCATTCTGTGTTGGTTTTTAGTCCCTCTTGAAACATAATTTACCTTTTTCTTCATTTTTCTTAAAGATGCTCTTTTGCCCTATAGCCCAGGATTTCTGCCCAATAGCTCAGGCATACTTGGGAACTTACTGCATGACCTAGGTTGGTTCTAGACTTACTACTCTTGCTTTAGCTTACCAAGTGCTGTGATTGCAGGTGGGCACCACTATGCTCAACTCCTAATTTCTTACCTAATAATATGTGTGTGCTGGGAATCAAACTCAGACCCTTTCCTATCCTACACATTTATCTTTAAATCAATCTACTCCCTCAGCCTCTTTAACTATAATTCTGAGCAGAAACCATAGAACTTAAATCCTATAGCATTAATCATATTTATTGAACATACAGTCATTGTAACTAACTTGTTAAAGTAGGTAACCAAGAAAACTTGTTAGTATTTCAGCTTTTTATTGTAAATTTCTTTCTTTTCCAGGTATTTAATACAAGAGTATTTAAAATTAAAGAAAGACACTTGTTTCTTGTCTACTTGGGAAAAGCACAGTATGATCCAGCAAAACCTAACTATGTCTCTTTGGACAAGGTTGTATCTATTCCTGATGAAGTATTCTGCAAAGAGATTGCCAAAACTTCAGTAAATGATTTTGAGAAATTCTTAAAAACACTTTAGTTTTTGATGAAAACTTAAATATATTCTTGTAAAGTAAATGTATACATGATTAAATCAGTGTATTTTTAAAAATAAATACCTCAGGTTTCAATATTGAAAACATTTTTTCATAATTCTGATTTTTGGTACTTGTTTGGTTTGGTTGGCTTTTTGTATTTATTATTTATTTTATTAGAAGAATTACATCACTTTCCCGTTCTCTTTCCTCCTTCCAGACTCTCTCAGGTGCCCTTTCTCCCACCCTTTTCATACCCTCCCTCAATTTGATAGCTTCTTTTTATTACTGCTGAGTGCATATATACATGTATATATTTACATGCACAAATATATAAGCACAGTCTTCTGAGTCTTTGCTGCTTTTGTATATATGGTTTCAGGGTTCATCATTCTGCATTGGCCAACTGCATTAGTCATTTTTCTGTTGCTGTAAAGAGACACCAGGACCAAGACAACTCTTATAAAACAAATCATTTAATTGGGTGGTGGTTTACAGTTTCAGAGGTTAGTCCTTATCATCATGGCAGGGAGCGTGCCCGCACCCAGGTAGATATGGTGCTGGAGAAATAGCTGAGAGCTCTACATCGATAGGCAGAGAGGAAGAGATTTAACCTGGCATGGGCTTTTGAAAATTCAAAGCCTGGTGACATACTTCCTCCAAAACATTCACACCTCTTAATCCTTCTCAAATAGTGCCACACCCTGGTAACTAATCATTCTTACTCAAACCACTACATCATTCAATACAGAGTCTAATCCCAGAGTCATTAGTTACCTGTAATTATTTGTCTAGTGATGTGACCCCTCAAAAATTTCCCCCTTCCATGTTGGCATATCCATTGATATTGCCATTCATTCCAGTTGTTTTTGCAGCCATTTCTAGGAGAGATTGTTTTACAGCAGACTTCTTAGTGTACTAACTCTTAAATTTTTCTGCCACCTTTTCCTCTATCTTCTTTGAGCCACAGGTGCAGGAGCTGTGATGTAGATGTATCCACTGAGGCTGATCTTTCCACAATCTGTTGATTCCCGCATTGTATCCAGTTGTGGTTTTCTGTGATGGTCTCCATTTACTGTAAAGAGAGGCTTTTTTTGATGAAGGTAGTAGCTACATTTATCTCTGGGTATGAGGGTAAGATTTAGAATGTAGTTAAGTAGTTATGCTGGTCTAATAAAGTGGTGGTAGTAGATTCTGGATAAGTATTTAGAATACAGTTAGAAATTATATTGGTTTGGGAAAAATGGCAATGGTGGGTCTTCTAGGTTCTGTGACCTTTTCCACTACAGGTAGTAGCAGGTATGCCTATTGAGTAGGCCAAGTAGATAATTAAGTCTAAATAGAAAACTATTGGTTGCTCTCCAGGATATCCCCACTATTGCACAGTTGTGGATGTCTTGCTAGTCCTATCATTTTTGTGGTAATAGGCTTTACAGCTGGGTATGCCTATTGATTGCTTTTGATTCCTTGACAGACCTCAGCACCTTCCAATATGTTAAGGACCAGTCCATAGGGAGGCTTCCAGGTCAGTTGCTGCTCCATTTTTCTAAGTCTTATATCAAAATCATGTGGTGTCTCTGGCAGTAGGCTCTTTCAAGCTCTGGGAGGCAACACAGGGCAACAGCAATAGCCTTTGTTTTATAGGTAGTCTCTTGGCTCCTGACCAACAACTTGAAGGGAGGTTTTCCATGACTGGCACTAATTTTTTTTTTGTAGTCTATGGCTCTTGAAAGCATTATCACCCCCATGTAACATAAGTCCACAAGCCCCCCTGAAATGGATTAATTAAAAATACTGCAGATCCACAGTGGCTGCAGTGGACCATGAGACCATGCTGCAGGTAACCGAAGTGCAGGCAGACAGATGGACATGCCACGAGACCACGCCTTAGGTCTCCGAAGTTGGCTGGTCCCAGGCAGGGAACCACACGGTGGCAGGTGAAACAGACAGATAGGCATGCCATGCAGAGTGAAGTTGGATATTTATTCAGTGGGTTATGGAAGCTAAGAGGGAGAAGGAGAGAAGAACAGAGAGAGAGAGACAGAGAAACAGAAAGGAAGGGAAGAATGGGGAGAGGGAGAAGCTACCTCTTTGGGAGAGAGATGGAAAAGGAATAGAGACTCAGGCTGCAAGCACGAAGGAATATCTGCCTGCCTCAGTGAAAGGGGTAAGGAGTGGGTGTGGCTTGTCTCTTAAAGAGACAGAACAGACCATTGCACACACACACCCCAATTTACCATTCCATGTACCTCTGTCTTACTATCGCCTCTCTAGAGCTCCTTCTTCCCTGCTTCCCCCAGGATGCCTTTCTATTTTCCTGGCTCCTGCTTTTACTCAATGAGTAAAAGCACTCAACTATAAAGAGCAAAGTTAGGATTCACAAATAACAGAACATAATCTGTCTTCTGGGTTGAGGTTACCTCAATCAGTATATTATTCTCCAGTTCCATCTACTTACCTGCAAATTTTATTATTGCATTTTGTTTTAGTGCTCAATATAATTTCATTGTGGTTATATACATTTTCATCATCTATTTATCAGTTGAAGGACATTGACATTATTTCCATTTCCTAGCTAGTAAGTAAATAGAGTGGCAATGAACATGACTAGGCAAGTGTCTATAGTAGAATATAGAGTCTTTAAAGGTGTGTGTGTGTGTGCATGTGTGTACATGTGTGTGAATGCCAGAGGTCAAAATCATCTTTTCTGTCCTTTGGAGGCCCCAAAATTTGAACTTATTCCACCTTGTCTAAAGGTCAGGGAGTTTTAGCTTGCTCAAAGTTGTTGACAACAACTGTGGTTACACAGCCTGACCTAGGGTGTGGTTACTTGGTGTTTTGGACATTAAGAAGGGCCATAGATGTGTATCCTCTTCACCCCGACCAAGGGTCAGAGAATTCCAGTATACTTCTACTTCTTCTTTTGAATTAAGAGGTTTGACCTAGGGAGTGGCTGCCTTTAGGATACTTAGTTTAGGGTGGGTTCACAGCCTAAACAACAGAATGCTTTTCTCATGAATTAATGACTTGATATCTCAAATCACTGAAGCAAGTAACTATTCTAGTTGTTCTTTATATCATGTTAAAGCAGTCTTTTTCCTTCTCTGCCCTCTTGTCCTGGGGCATAAAAATGTATGGAATATTAATTAAACACCAGCAAACTCAGATGTCAGGAGAATTCAGGATTCACTGAGTTGCTCTTCCGAAACTATCCTATGTCTCTGTGATTCTTTCTATCTCTGTTCCTCATATTTGATGTTTTCTAATTCTCACACCCCTACTTTGGAACATATGGACCTGCCGTGCCTAGGATCACAGCAGTAGTCACCCTAGAAAGGCGGTCTGTGACACTGTCCACCTAATTATTTGAGACAGGGTCTCTCACTGTGCCTGGAGCTCACCAATTCCATAAGACTATCTGGCCAACAAGCCCCAAGGATGTTCTTTCCTCTGTTTCCCCAGAACTAGGGTTATAAGTATGAATCACTATGGGTATCTTTATATGGGTGCTGGGGATTTGAATTTAGGTCCTCATTCTTGTGTAGCAAGCCCTTAACTAGCTTAGCCATCATTTTAGCTGATTTAAACTTTTTCTTAATGTAAGTTAATGGTACATGTTGATGGTTTCATTAGAAATGATTTAAGGTTTATGTATTGAAAGACCCCCCCCCATGTAATATAAAATTAGCTTGGCAGCAGTAATGCCATCTTGCAAGGCTTACATAACAGGATATTGGCGGTTAGCTATCTGGCTGCCAGCCCAGGAAACTGGCAACATAAAAATAATGGAAAGTCCCTGGGGGGAAGTCCCTTCCCCC
>LOEQ01013833.1:0-20049 GCA_001685075.1 Bramus lutescens | reverse complement strand
TGGAAAGTGAACTAAAAGAAAAACACGTAGTTATCCTTCTAGATATTGGAAGTTGACACGATTACCAGGCAAAAGTTAGGAGCTTGGGTGTGGGGGTGGGGTGGGGGTAAGGGTAGATGGGGAGGATGGGGAGAGCTTGGGGGATTGGGACGGTTGGGATGGAGGAATGGTAGATATGGGAGCAGGGAATTAGATATCTTAATTAAGGGGGCCATTTTAGGGTTGGCAAGAGTCTTGACTCAAGATAGGATCCTAGGTGTCCAAGGAGATGTCCCCAGCTTGTTCCTTGGACAGCTGAGAAGATGGTGCCTCATCTGGCCCCATCCTATAGCCACACTGATGAATATATTGCATATCACTATAGAACCTTCATCTGGTGATGGATGGAGACAGAGACAGAGATCCACATTGGAGCACTGGACTGAGCTCCCAATGTCCAAATGAGGATCAGAAGGAGGGAGACCATGAGCAGGGAATTCAGAACCATGTGGGATGTGTCCACCCACTGAGACATTCGGGCTGATTTAATGGGAGCTCATCAAGGCTAGCCTTATAGAACTTGTTCTGTTTCATAAAAGTCCAGCAAATAAATGTTAAACAACACAGAAAGCTAATTGTTATAAAATAAAGTCTCAAGATGCCACAGTGTTGTGAGTTCTGAATTGATAAAGTTATGTCTGAAATATTGATCACTGTTTAATTCACAAGTAAAATAGACTTCTGACGTCTCAGTGATAGCCTCTCTTACACGTATTTAGAATTCATCAATATGACTAAAATTCCTATACTATGATGACAAGAAAGTGAAGAGATTCTGAACAAGGTGCGATGAGGCATGAGAGCACTCTGAGAAGTGAACACACTCTGAAATGAATGTGGTGGATTTATCAATTGGAAAAGTAGATGGAGCCGTACAGTTAGCAGTTATGAAGGTATCCAGGATTGAGGTTGTCTGAGAACAGGAATGAGAAACCCCCACACAGGGGAAACATGTGTTGAAGGTAAAGACAGAAGCCATGAAATATAATTTTAAAAGACAAAAGAAAAATAGGACAACAATTCAAGATGTATCACAAAATTTTAAATAGGAGAGAGTAGGATATATACAACAACTATTGGCTTATTATAACTATCAAGAGAATATTTGTGCAGATTTAGTAATTGGGGGCTTTCATTATATCCTGATTGGTAGGTTAATTCTAAAACATATATTCCTTTATTTTACTTAGCCTAAGGTAAGCTACAGGAAGACCCAGTGTCAATTCATTTCATGTATGATGGGCAGATAGCTTGAAAAATCTGCATGACTGGGATATAATAGTAGGCATTGTGATATAGTTAAGTCAGACGAGAGACCAAAGGTAGAGCACAGGACCTTCTTATAGAATGATTCCTTTAGAGAGCTAGGACTCACAGTCCTTGTGTACAGATTGACAGGGATATGAGTGGCAGCTCCTTTTAATTAATAGGATTTGAATGCTATTCTTTAGTTTTATTCAGTTTTTAAGTTTGTTTTCACTACTACAATGGGTTTTATAAAGAAAGTATAACTGTGGGGTTGAATAATCAAATTTGTCACTGGAAAAGATATTCTTGTACATTAGAAAAGAGTGAATAAGAAATTCTGATTCTCTCACTTTGAAAAGCTTGCTTATTCTCCAAGCATGGTGGCTTATTCTGTTTTCATAAGTCAAATTGTGCTGTTTTCATAAGCCAAAACATTTCAATAGCTTCCAAAACAAGCACATACTGTAATTATATAGAGATTGGATTGTAAATGTCAATGGGTTCCATTTTAAGCTTAGAATATTAATCTGTAAGTCATTTAGACAATTCTACTGCAGACCCCCTTCCTGGTTTTACAACCAAAGAAATACATGCAGGAAATATTAGTGACCTCCACCTTTCAGTTGAATCTCTAACTGCTGCTTTCTCAGCAAGGGGCTATGTAGAGCTGGCCTGTTTGATTTTGGACTATGTTCCATCCATTGTGTTATTCTGAGGAATCCCCCACTGGTTGTATCACATGCAATTGTTCAAAAAATATTTTGGGACCCTTTGTTATCTTCTGTGGGAGGAACATCTACTGCATGTCCACCTTGAGGTCCTGCAGATGAAGCTCTACTTTTAAGAGAAATAATTGACTAAATGGAAACAACAGCAGTTATTTAGAGCACTGGTTACTCAAAGCCATGAGTAAGAAGAAATGGTGAACACTGGGCCTAAGTTCCTTTTTTGTTTAGGTTGACATTTCAAAGAAATTGAAGTCTCTAAAAATAATATGCTGACAGTCTTATATTTGCTTGCAGTAATGATCTCACTGAAAAGCGATTTAATTTGCTACGCAGAACTCTTCAGCGTACTCACAAATGAGCTCTTTTGGGTTATCAATTTCCTGGTGAAATAATTACAGTAACAGCTTAACAGTCTTTTCTTATCCTTCTTTTAGGAGAAGTAAGCATGTTTTATTGAAGTCATGTGCACAGCTGCAAACTGAATGGCAATATTTCTCTCACATCTGTGAAGGCTGATTTTCCTGACCTTTGCTTCAGCACAATTGAGTTAAACACTCAGGAGACTGTGTTACTATATTTAAGACAATCTGCATAATGAGTTTTAGTCAGCTGAGTAAGATGTGGCTCCTGCTCAGTAGGTGCTTGGAACTCAGTGATGGGGCAGATTTATATGTAAACACTTCCCTATGAGCTACCAGAGCCCTGTGTAGAATTCTACCTTTGTCTGGAACATTTGCTTCAAGCAGCCAATATACGACAGCTTCAATAATGATGTGTAGTTTCAATGAACTTTGGTATTATGCTGATTCTGTATTTCAGTTTGCAATCATTACTCTTATACCTGAGCCTAAATTTTGCTTTTCATGTGAGTTTATTATAAGGCTCCTCTTGGGTTGATGCCCCCTTTTTTCCCATAGCAATCTTGCTATAATGGCTCACCAAAGGTATATCATCAAAAAAAATCCCCTATAATATTACAAGAAAATACTATTCTTTATTTTTCCCTTCAGTTTTGTAGCCCTTTTGGTAAAGACTGGATTGTCTAGTCATTTTGTGAATTACATGGAGTGGTGGCAACTTGGGAATGGCAATGATCCTTCATATTTTCTGGCTTTTTGTGGTTAACTATCTCTGTTCTTAACTTGAAATTCCATGCTGAATAAAATAAAAGGTCTACAAACACTCTTTAAATGCCTTGTTCAGAGATAGTTGACTGGAAACAGTTTAATTGCTGGACTTATTTTTTTTTGATGCGTAGAGGACCTCCTGTCTTAGACTACTTCCATCCATCAAGTGCTATGAAACATTAAACCTTAGAATAGCACTGTGTTAGACTATAGATAATCCATTGTGCTCCATAATTTGAAACATACATGGGTTCCCTTTGAACTAAGCATGCAGGTTAGGAAATTAGTAGCCGGTCATGGTGGGGGCAGTTTCAAGGCAGGGGACAGATAATGCAGTAGTATATAATCTATGGGGGACTAATGAGACAGGATGAATGAGCATGGGAGAGCAGGTACGAGGCGAGATCACTGAGAAAGATAACTGACATACCAAAAACCTGCAGAAAAAGTCGTATCGCAACTTATACTAGTGTAAAAAAAGTGCCAAAATATAAACACATATATATTTTAATTTTTTGTTCTTTTTTATTACTTTACAAATAATACCAATCAAAATTGTCACTTCTTCCCACTTCCCTCTCGCTGCCCCACTCACACTTCTCAGAGTTAGTGTATGATTACAAAGGGACTATTATCTGGGAACAACAGCACAGTTATTCATGTGAACTCTCCATGATTGAGACAACATGTACAAAACTTAGGCAAGCTTAAGCTGGATAAAATCTCAGTATGGAGGATGTAGGGATACAGTCTCGGCCTTCACTAAGGAGATAGTGATAATTGATTGCTGCTAGGAGTGGCATAGAGAATGCAGAGTTGGATAGATAAGAAGAAGGTAGGGTCTTGGAAAAAATGGGAGTGTGATTGACTAAAGTGCATTGTACCAAATTCTCAAAGAATTAATAAAGAAAAAGAGGAAAAGAAAACACTAAATGATCATTTTAAATGTCAAGGCAATGTTAGTATATGCCCTATGATGTGACACATTCAAGTAAAATTATGCTTGCTCTAGTGAAAAAAATATAAAGAAATGAAAAGAGGAAATAAAACTTTGGTGATGAAAATTGCCACAATAATTGTATAAAATAGTCCTGTATGTTCTAAAGCACAGCACTAAAAGCCAGATAACAAGAAATATGAAATATTAATTACAAAGGTAAAATATTCTCTTCCTTACTCTATATTAAAATTATATATAGAATATTAGATATGGGACAGTGATCATTGACTTTTTTCAATGATTTTTGCAAATATGGCAACATTTTTCACATAACTATTTCCTTGAGAACAAGTTAAGACTTCTGCTATTATATAAATTTCATTTTGAATATCATGTCTTGTAATTATCTATCATTTTAAAGTGTATTCTGAAAGGCGAAAATGTTAGATCCCATTCTGGAAAAGTCAAAAAAAAATCCAAGTTTAAGAGAAGATCTGGAGGAACTTGGGAGAAGAAAAGAATACAATAAGAATATATTTGAATTTGAAACTGGTTTTAAATAATGAGGTGATAATAATAAAAATTCATCCCTTACCAAAAAAAAAAGAAATGATAAGAAATACAAAGAAATTTGCAGAGCAGTTTAATTGAAGATACATTCATTACATGTGGGTGTCATGAAGACATAACCAATGATTTATTGATACATGACTGTTTGCCAAATGCCCATAGAGATTAATGTTTCTGTATGTTGGAATTTTAAGTACAGAGATTGTGTCAAAATAGCATTTTGAGAATTCCTTGGTAAATCAATCTCACTTATCTGTCTCACCAAATGCCATAAATTATTCAATAAAACTTCAACTAAGGAAAGAGGGGAGTGAAGAGATAGAGAATCTATGCCCAGAAAGAACCAAAATAAATTTAATTCCAGCAAATATAAACTTGGGAGAGTTTGTCGGATGCCATCAGTGAGAAGTGGGCATTTATTTCATTAAGAAGTGATGTTATTCATATTTGGGCAGTGATGGCACATACCTTTAATCCCAGAACTCAGGAGATAGAGGCATGTGGATCTCTGTGAGTTAAGGCAAGTTTGGTGTACAAGACCTAGTTTCAGGACAGGCTCCAAAGTTACAGAGAAACCTTATCTTAAAAATCAAAAAAGAGAAAAGAAAGGGGAAAAAGTAATTTTATGATATACAACCTCATATAAAGAAGATTCCTCATTATTAAGCTGATTTCATTTTAGAGATGTAGGGATAGTTCAACAAATGTAAACAATAAGTATTATTCATTATATAAATATATTGAAAGAGAAAACTTACATGATCATTTTATTATATCCAGAAAAAATAAATAAATGTAACATCACTTCATGATTAAAATAAAATGAAGAGGCTAGGAATAGAGGGTGCATGCTTGAACATAAAAAGGCTATAAATGACAAATGTATATCCAACATAATGAAGAAAACCTCAGAATGTTCTCACTAAGATCAGGAAAAGGCAAGGGTATTGACTTTCTCCAATCCTATTCAGTATAGTTCTTTGACTCTCAGCTAGAGCAATAAGACAAGAGAAAGAAATAAAAGGGATACAAATTAGAAACTAAGTTGAGGTATCTTTTGCAGCAATTTTTAAAAATAGGCTCCATAAAGACTCAAAAACCTCTTAGGAGTGGTGATTAATTTTTAAAAAGTGATATGTTACAAAGTTGACAGCATTATTAATCTTCTGCTTATTAACCAATGACAAAAAGAATGAAAACTATCTCAAGCAAATGATCCCGTTTTCTATTACTGCTCTGACACATACAAAACCCCTGGGACTAAAACAACCCAATGAAATGAAAAACCTCTAAAATGAAATTTTAAGACACCGAAGAAATTAATAAGACACTAGAAGATGGAGAGTTATACCATACTCATATATCAGAAGAATTGATACTGTGAAAATAACCACCCCATGGGAAGCTATCTATAGAATCAGCATAATTCTTATCTAAATTCCAATTTATATCTAGAATGCCTGCTATTCAAATTCATTAATTTATATGAAGACAAAGGTTATTCAAAGAAATCCTGATCAAAAAGAGCACTGCTGGAAGTATTACCATACTTGATTTCACATTATACCAGTGAGTCAAAGTAATAACAATGGAACAAAATGGCATATAAACAAACACATTGATCAAAGGAAAAGAATCAATACACCAGATACATGTTCACACAGTTGCAGCTGTATGATTTTTTGACAAAGATGCTAAATACACATTGGGGGAAAACACAAAGCATCTTCAACAAACGACGCTGGGAAGACTGGATTTCAACATGAAGAAAAATAGGTAGAACCTTATATCTCAGTGTGCAAATAACAAGTTCAAATGGACCAATGACTTCAAAAATATTGTGAAAGTACCACAGGAGAAAGGAGGAGTACAATTGATTTTATAAGCACAGCTAAGGACTTTCTGAATAACTCAAATAGCAAAGGAAATAAGATCAACAACCCTAGTAGATTTCTTGGGGTCACTTATGTATACTATCATATCACCTGCAAATAGCGAAAGTTTGACTCTTCCGTTCTAATTTGTAGCCCTTGGCCTCTTTTTATTGTCTTATTGCTCTAACTAGAATTTCAAGAAATATATTGAACAGATATGGAGACGGTGGACAACCCTGTCTTGTTTCTGATTTTAGTGGAATTGCTTTGAGTTTCTCTTAATTTAATTCAAAGTTGGCTGTCAGCTTGCTATATATTACTTTTATTATTTTTAGATACATTCCTTGTATGCCTGACCTCTCCAAGAGCTTTATCATGAAGGGATATTAAATTTTGTAAAATTCTTTTTCAGAAACTAATGACATAGTCATATGGTTTTTCTTTCAGTTTATTTATATAGTGGATTACATTGATAGATTTTCATATGTTGAATAAACCTGAATCTCTGGGATAAGGCCAGCTAGATCATGGTGAATGATTTTTCATGTGTTCTTTTTCCAATTCAATTCAATTTCAATTCAATTGCCAGTATTTTATTAAGTATTTTTCCATCAATGTTCATGAGAGAGATTGGTCTGTAATTCTCTTTCTTGGTTGAGTATTTGTGTAGTTTCAGTATCAGGGTAACTAGCCTTATAAAAAGAGTTTGGCAATGTTCCTTCTGCATCTAGTATGTGGAACAATTTGAGGAGTATAGGCATTAGCTGTTCTCTGAAGTTCTCGTGGAATTCTGCACTAAAACCATAAGGCCCTCAACTTATTTTAGATGGGAAACTTTTAAAGACAGCTTCTATTTCTTTGTAGGTTGTAGGTCTATTTAAATTGTTCACCTGGTCTTGATTTAATTTTGGTGTGTGATACCTATCCAGAAAAATGCCCATTTCTGTTACGTTTTCCAATTTTATGAAGTACAGGTTTTTGTCATATGATCTAATGGTTCTCTAGATTTCTTCAGTGTCTGTTGTTATGTCCCTCTTTTCATCTCTTATTTTGTTAATTTGGTTGTACTCTCTCTGCCGATTGATTATTTTGGATAAAGATTTGTCTATCTTGTTGAATTTCTCAAAGAACTAGCTTTTTTCTTTCATTGATTCTTTGAATTGTTTTCTTTATTTCTATTTTACTGATTTGGGCCCTCAGTTTGATTATTTCCTGTTGTCTATTCCTCCTCAGTGAGTCTGCTTCTTTTTATTCTAGAGCTTTCAGGTATTATATCAAATTCCTAGTATGATATTTTCCACTTTCTTTATGTAGGCACTTAGTGCTATGAACTTTCCTCATATCACTGTTTTCCTAGTGTCCCATAGGTTTGGGTACACTGTGCCTTCATTTTTGGAGAGTTCTAGGAAGTCTTTAATTTCTTTCTATATATTTTCTTGACCCAGGGGTGATTCAATTAAGCACTGTTTAGTTTTCATGAGTTTGTAGACTTTCTGCAATTAGTGTTGTTGAATTCTAACTTTGAACCATGGTAATCCAGTAAGATACAGGAGATTATCCTTTTTTTGTATTTGTTGAGGTTTGCTTTGTTACCAAGAATTTGGTCAATTTTAGAGAATGTTCCATGAGGTGCCAAGAAGAAGGTATGTTCTTTTATGTTGGGGTGAAATGTTCTATAGATATCTGTTAAATCTATTTATAAAGCCATGACTTCTGTTTGTTCTCTTATTTCTCTATTAAGTTTCTCTGTGGTTGACCACATCTGGGGACAGTGGGATGTTGAAGTCTCCTACTATAAGTGTTTTGGTTTTGATGTGCAATTTAAGCTTTAGTAATGTTTCTTTTTATGTTAGTGCTCTTTTATTTAGGGCATAAATGTTCAGCATTGAGACCTCATTTTGATGGATTTTTTCCTGTGATGAGTATGTAGTGTCCTTTTCCATCTCTTCCTTTCTTGATTTTCATTTGAAGTCTATTTTGTAAGATTTTAGGATAGTTACACCCACTTGTTTCATTTGATTGAAAAATCTTTTTCCGTCCTGTAATCTGAGGTAATGTCTGTCTTAGAGGTTGAGGTGGATTTCTTGTATACAGCGGAAGGATAGATCCTGCTTTTGTATCCATTCTGTTAGCCTGTGTCTTTTTATAGGTAAATTCAGTCCATTGATTTAAAAGATAGTAAGGATCAGTGATTGTTAATTCCTGTTTTTGTTTTGTTTTGTTTTGGTTTGGTTTTTGGTGGTAGTATTTGTGTATTTCCCATCCTTGGGGTTTTTAGGTGTGAGGTTATCTGTTGGCTGTAACTTTTTTGGGTTCAGTTAGCTTTCTTGGGTTGGATTTTTCCTTCTAGCACTTTTTATAAGGCTGGGTTTTGAATAGGTATTGATTAAATTTAGTTTTGTCATGGAATGCATTGTTTTCTCTATTGATGGTGATTTAAAGCTTTGCTAAGTATAGTAGTATATGCTTGCATCTGTGATCTCTTAGTGTCTGCAGCACATCTGTCCAGGACCTTCTGGCTTTCATTGTTTCCTTTGAGAAGTTAGGTGTAATACTGTTAGGTCTGCCTTTATATGTTACTTGGCCTTTTTCCTTCCCAGCTCCTAATATCCTTCTTTTATTCTGTATGTGTTGTGTTTTGATTGTTATATGGTGAGGAGACATTGTTTTCTTTTGGTTCAGCCTATTTGTTATTCTGTAAACTTCTTGTACCTTCATAGGCATATCCTTTTTTTGCATTGGGAAAGTTTTCTTCTAGGATTTTATTGAATATATTTTCTGTGCCTTTTGAACTGGAGTTTTTCCTCCTTCTTCTATTTATGTTGTTCTTAGGTTTGATCTTTTCTCAATGTCCTAGATTTCCTGGATGTTTTGAGTTAAGAATTTGTTGTATTTATCATTTTCCTTAATTGATGAATCTATTTCTTCTGTAGTATCTTCAGCATTTGAGAGTCTCTCCCATCTCTTTTATTCTGTTCGTTATGTTTGCATCAGTTCCTGATTGTTTACCCAGATTTTTCATTTCCTGAATTCCCTGTTTGTGTTTTATTTATTGCCTCTATTTCAGTTTTCAAATCTTGAACTGTTTCCTGCACCTGTACATTTTTTTCTTTTCTTGGTTTTCTTGAGTTTAAGAGATATATTGAGTTCTTCCATTTTTTTATTTTCTTTTCCTCCATTTCTTTATGAGAATTTTTTATTTCCTCCTTAGTGGTCTCTCTCACCTTTATAAAGTTATGTTTAAGATCATTTTCCTTTGCTTCTCCTGGGTTAGGTTGATCAGATCTTCCTGTTGTATGACCATTGGGTTCTGGTGTTACCATATTTCTTTGTTTCTTTTTAGGTTGTTGACTTAATTTTTTGCATTGGTGCCTATCCAGCTCCTTCTCCAATTAGTGCCAGCAGTGTCTTTGTCCCTTGATATAATCTTTGCAGTTCCTGTCAATGTCTTAGAAAGTTGATCTTAGTCTACTCTGTGCAGTGATTTTCTGTGTCTTTGGGAATTGCTGTGGTCTCTCTTGGGCCATCTCTTGGTCCACTGTGTGCAGTTTCAATCTATAGTTCAGAGTTCCTCTAAGGTAGCAGGAGATGGGTAGTTTTGGGGGAAGAGTGGGCCTTATAGCTTATAGGGTCAAATTGATTGGGGTGGGGCATTGGAGCAGCCTACTGCATGAAGTTTGCCTGTTGACTAGCTAGAAAAGCTGATTAATCAGTACTGAGGGCCTAAAAATTGGGGTATCCATCTGACTGACTGATCACTCTGAATGGTCAAATTTAATACACTGATAGTGTGAGTGTGTACCTTATTCAAACAATTTTTAAAAAAATCAACCTGGAGGTTTCTCAGAACAGAAGAAAAAGAACTGCTCTGTAACATAGCAGTATCACTCCTAGGCATATACCCAATGAATTGCCTTTCCTACTACAGAGACACTTGTACATCCATGTTCATTTAAATACCTATTAAAAAACTGGTAGTTAACACATGTGTATTTATACCCAATAGAGTATTACTTACATGTAAGGACTACTGAAATATTTATATAAAGAGGTAGAATTGGAAAAAAACTATAATGAGTGAGCTATGTCAGGCACAGAAAGATAAATGTCTTATATTTTCTTTTGTATATGGATCATAGCCTCAAATCTTTTCATTTTGGTGTTTTACTTGTTGCCTTAGTAGAAACCAAGAAACTAGAAAAAGGTCTTATTTTGTGGGGCGAATGTTGAGGGAGAAATAATAGCAAATCATAGGTAAAGTATTGGTGGTGGAAATGCCTAAATGGGGAAAGGCATGGGATCATTGGCGAAACCTGATGTGAAGGGTAGGGATAACTCACAGGAAGGGTTTGTGAAAGACACAGGAAAGACTATTATCTATTATCTCACAACTCAACTTCTAAAAATACTTGGAGGAATAGTACAAGACACATAAAATGAAAGAAGAGGGGAATCATATGAGACTAAAGAATTTAGTGGGGATGGAGACAAGGACCGGGAGAGGACAGTGAGTGTGTGTGTGTGGGGGGGAGGGGTTAGGCAAAACAAAGGAGTTTTGAAAAATTTACTAGCAGATAATTTCAAAATAATATTAGAATTCACTTCCAATACAATTACCTTGCATAGGTGAACAATGCCACACTCAGAATACTAATTATTAAATAAAAATTTGAGTGCAAGTTATGGGTTAACACCTTACACGCATGAGCTCATACTAGCTCATTCTTACCTTTGCAAGAAAAAGATGGTCAAAATTGTAGCATGGATTGAGTAGATGAACCAGCCCTTATCACTTACTGAGGGACTACAGTAGTAGGTAGTTGCTAGAGGAAGGAGAAACATCCTTTTTGATGATGTTATCACTGATAGTATAATTAAACTTCAGCAGATGGTCCTACATCTATGTACATCTGAGAACTGGCTAGGCTTACTGGGTTATCAAACAAATTAAAAAGACATTAAGTTGGAAAGAAGGCATGATGGGAGGATATAGAAAGAGTTGGGGAACACTGAGGAGGCAGACATAAAATTTCATTGTGGACATGTATGAAATTAAAAAAAAAACTCTTCCTTGGAGAAAAGAGACCCTTTGAAATAGATTTAGCTAATTAATAATTTATCTAAAGTTTATAAGATTTTTGCATGTGCAGTGCAACACTACTAGGGGACTATGCTGCTTCCTCTGATAAATTCAAAGATCTTTAATCTTTTGTGCAGCTGTGTGACTAATTACAGATCAGTGTGAAAGCCAGCCTTCCTTTGTCCCTGGCAGCACCAAAAGTCTGATGCCCGGCTCAGGTTTCCCATAGATACATGGTGTAAAGTATGTCTTCTTATTTCTAGCTTGTAGAGATGTTTAGGCATTGTTTAAGAGTGTGTGAGTCTTTACTTTAGCTTTTATTTTCATAGCTTTAGTTGAGGCATGCTTTTTATTTTTGTTATTCTGTTCATGTACTGAAATTATAATTGATTTTCTATGGTTGAACAACTTTTATTTCGTGAAATAAAAACCAAATTACGCATTGCTAGATTTGACTAATAATGTGTTTTAGGTTCTTGTACATCTTTCATTGACAAGTTTATCCTGCAAGATTATTTTGATAATGATATGCCATGTCGATTTCAAGATAATGTAAACTTTATGAAGAGTGGAAGTTCTAGAAGGTCTTCATAGTCACTGAAAAATCAAATGTAATTCTACTCTTCAGTCTCCCTTGAGTACATGGAGAATTTATGTGCGCTCATGAGAGTTGCTTAGTATTTCCAATGGCAAATTTATATAATTAACCATACTCAAATTTCTAAGCCTTTTGTATCAAATTTGCAAACTAATTTTTCACAAATTCATCCATTTTGTTTAGAAGTTTTTGTTGAGTCAAAAGGATAATATTGAAAAATAATTATGAAACAATGCAAAGTTGTTTAATTTCCTTTTGACTACTAAGTGTTTACTGTGATACTTTGATGTGGGATTCCCCTCTGTATGCTGTGATTACCACTGATTAATAAAGAAGCACCTTTGGGCCTCTAGCAGGAGGCTAAAAAAACTAAACTGAATTCTGGGAGAAAGAAGATGGAGTCAGAGAGAAGCCATATAACCATGGCACGAGACAGATGTTTCTCAGTAGGCCATGACATCATAGTGATGCATAAATGAACAGAAATGGGTTATTTTAAGATATAAGAGCTAGTTAGGAATATGTATAAGCTATTGGCCAAGCAATGATTTAACTAATACAGTTTTGTGTGGCTATTTTGGATCTGTGCACCCAAGAAAAGAACAAACAGACTATGGCAATAATACTTGTTGTATTTGAAGTGTTCATTTGTGCCTTCTTCACCCCTATATTCCGTCTTTTCCTCTCTCTTTCTCTCTCTCCCTCTCTCTTCCTTTCTCTTTTCTCTGTCTCCCTGAAAAGGAATATATAAATGCTACATTATTTCAATTGTTTTATTTTTCTCAGTTAGATCTTATTTTATCTCATTACTTTCTTTTACATTTTGAGACTTAATTTGATGTTTTCTTCATCAGCTGCTTACATTGATTTTCTTTCATGATTCCTCAAAGTTATTTTTTTTCATTTTTGAGATTTTTGTCTTGCAGCGCCTCCCCTGTATAATTGTCTTTACAGCTGGCACATTTTGAGATTCTCACAATGCCATTCTTTATGGATTTATTTTTATATTTCAAATGTATCACCTTTAAGTAAAACTCAGTATGTTTTCATTTGTCTGACTTAATAAATTCTGTCATTATATTTTAATAAAAAATAAATATATATTGGAGATCATTTCATTTTAATATTTATCCCTGTGTTCCATTTTTCTTTATTTATTACTGCATTATCCAATGTCTTAGTAAATTGTTACTTTCTATGTTTCAATGATTTCAGTGGTTACCCTGTATACTACAACATGTATCCTCCAATGATTAGAATGCATTCTTGCTGTGCATATACTTCCTTAAAAATACCATAATTTCAAATCTATACCACCAACTTTCATGTTGTCAGTAACATGGATCTTCATTCTACTTTAAATAAATGTGTGAATTTATTTAATGCTTAATACATGCTTTTAATACTTACTCCTTTATTTTTATTTAAGTATAAAAGTGTGTGAATGTGCATATCATTGTAGGTGTCCATGAAGAACAGAGATACTGGAGCTAGAATTATAGGCTATGTGAACTATCTAACCTGGCAAAGTCAGGTCACCTGAAAGAACAGTATGCGCTCTTAACCATTTTGCCATCTCTCCAGCTTCCTAATATTTTCTATATTCTTTAACAATTTATTTATCTACTATTCATATACTATCATATTTTAACCTGTTTTCTACCTAAAGAATATTTTTTCTAGAATCTGTATGAGAACATCAGTTATTATGGTTTTCTAGTTGTTGTTGTTTTTTAATCATTGTTAATAAAAAAAGGTATTTTGCCAGAAATGCTTGTTCTTGTAGTCTTCGTCCTTCAATTTCTATGCTCTAAGCTTGTACCACTTAGTTTAGTTAAGTTAATTGATTTGTATTTGATTTGACTTCACTTACGTTTTGTAGAACTGTCTTTGCATTGTATCCTAGGTTGGTTCTCAGTTCCAATTCCCTTCAGATTTCTGTGCTTCTTATGTTAACTAGCATAATATGTGTTGTATACATCACCATGCTCAGTCTCTATATGACTTCTAAATTCTAATCATCTAGTCAAAATATCTTACACCACTATTTTACTTTTGAGCATTTCAAACTAATTTCACTAGAATTCATTTTCAGTACTTCTGATATCTAGCGTGTGTTGCTGTTGTTTGCTGTTCTTGTTGCTGTTGATGGTGGTGGTATTGTGGCTGCTATTGTTGTTGGTGGTGGTCGTGATAATGGATTGGTTTTACTTTGACTTTTCCCTCTTAGATTTATGAAATTTGGTCTTAGATTGGTTGATGACTATGCACTGGATACCAAGTTTTGCATTATTAAAAAATATTGCTTTTGTGACCTTGTATTACTCCTCTTAATAAAAAAAAAAAACATGCGTAGTTCACTGCCTGGCCAGGAATTCCAGGCATCTACCTATCTCTTCCTTCCCTAGTTTTTCCATGAGTGCTTGCCCGTTAAACTCAGGACTACATGTTTATATATCAAACACTCTACTGACTGAACTATTTCCCTAATCCTTTCCCAGTTTTATTTTTCTTCTTCTTTAAGTTAAAAATAAATACAATATATGCCTACCACCCCTGCCAGATACCCCCTACCTTCTCTCTCACCCACACTCATTCCCCCTCCATTTTCCTTCAGAAAAGAAAAGGTATCCAAGAGACAGACAAGTACAACAAAATAAGATACAATAAGACATGGCAAAATGTCCTCACAAGGCTGGATAAGGCAGCTTCGTAGGGGGGAAAGATTACCAAGAGCAAGCAAATGAGTCAGAGAAACATCTGTTCCCACTGTTAGGAGTTCCACATAACCACCAAGCTAATAGTTGTAACATGTATGCAGAGGACCTGGAGCAGACCCATGCAGGCCCCACGCTTGCAGTTTCAGCTTCTGTGAGCCCTGCCAAGATTATTTGTTGGGCCATGTTCTCCTCTCACTTCTGCAGTGTTTTATCCACCTCTTTTCCTGAAGCTCTGAAGGAGGGACCTGATGGAGACCTCGATTTTAGACACTCTGTGCAATAATATCTGGTTGTGGGTCTCTGCATCTGTTCCCTTCTGCTGCTGGAGAAAGTGTCTCTGATGAAAACTAGTCAAGGCAGTTGTCTATGAGTGTAGAAGAATATCATTAGGAATCTTTTCATTGATTTATCTTATTTGTGAACTAACAATAAACTAACTCTATAAGCAATTTTATTTAAATAGATTTTCTCTGTCCTTTTTGTGTTTATTTTTAGAGCCTGTGGCTTTTATTTTTAGCCTAATTTCATACAGTTATACATATAATGTGACATTGTTAAAGAAGGCGCACATCTTTACATGGTTTTTATAACTAAATGACATGTAAAATGAAAGACTATCAGAGTTGCAATCATCTAGTGCTCCTGGAACCATCTTCTCCATTCCTATTTCAGACAGCACTGCCTTTTAAGTCAAAATGACTATTTTATATGTTATATTTAGCAGGATAGCTAGCTATCTGAGCTCTCTTTCTGTCTTTTCAGTGAAAACTGTGAAGCAGCTGTGAAAAGCATGTATTTGGACCCAAAGGGTACTATCAGTTATAGGCAAGAGGGTGAGGGATGGATAATTCAATTACAAAATACTTGTGATGAAATTTACTCTACAAAACAATGGGAACAGGAATCAGAGTCAGAATGCTGTCCACAGTGTAAAGAGCAAAGCTTGCCTCTAAACAGAGGTTACAAAACAAGTCAGTTCCTATGCAATTATATAGAAAGGCATTCTGCAAAACAAAATGACAGAATGGTTGGAAAATGATGCAATAAAGGATGAGTCATACTCTAAGGTATTCATACTTTGTAGTAATACTTCCATTTCAGCAGAGTTCACATGAGACTTAATATGGAAATACAAGTGAAGATGAAAAAAGAAAAAAAATATCTGCATTCTAGGCATAATTTCAATCCTAATTTGTATTTTATTAAAGGAACTAAAACTCTTTAAATTAATTTCTACCAGAATTTCTCTCCAAATCTTAGAGATTTATATAATCTAACATTGTAATTAACATACTGACATTTCTTGTTTTCTGTATTTAAAAAAATATTTCTGGTTTTCATATTCTTTTTAAATCTTTTTTTCCCCAAAATATCTACCAAAGTTAGACTACTCAGGTAGAAAAACATGTAAGGAGATGCTGTTAAATGCTATTATTGTTACCAATTATCCAGAACTGGGAGATATTATTCAATATGGAACCCAAATCTTGTTTTATTTCTGTTCTTTCTTGGTTCGGCTAAAACAACAACAACAACAACAACAAAAAACCTTTGTGCCATCATTGTCCCTCATTCATGAGCATCATGAGCAGACACATTTATTAGGAGAACCTAGAAACAAAAGTACCTGATTAATACAGAGTGAATGGGATCAGATTAGGTTCATTCTGTGTGACCATTCTCTCAATGAGCAGTTATTCATAAGCAAATTCTGAACATTGTTATACATTCTCAGTAGAACACAGAATGTATAAACTGTGTGCCACAAAAAAAGTTTTCTAGTATACATTTGTTTCTCCAACCCCTTACTGGAATGTGAGGATTAGATATTCTTCCCCTAGAGAGGACACAATGCTCAAGCACCCCTCATTGTGCATTTCATTTGTACTGTAATAAATAAAGCTTGCCTGAAGGTCAGAAAAGTAAAACAGCCACACTGGCCAGCCTTACATTCCAGGCAGCAATGACACACACTTGTAATCTCAGTAGCCACACTAATTTTCCATAGAAACCAGGTGGTAATGGTGCATGCCCTTAGTCGCAGAACTAGAGAGGATTATAAAACCAGACGAGACAGTTCTCAGTCTCAGTCTCATTCTGAGGTTTCCTGGAGGCAGGGTCACCATTTCAGACTGAGGTCAAGGTAAGAGTCAGTGGCTGGTTGCTTTGCTTTTCTGGTCTTCAGGTGGAACCCCAATATCTGCTCTGATTTTTTTCTTATTTGTGCGACACCTCATTGTCCTGGCCACAATATCCTCCCTTAGCAGAAACTGTATGTGTCCACTGCTTGAGCATGGACTTCTAGCTTGAGGAACAAGGAGTAATAGAGTTATACTCCATAAAAATAACCTGCCTGATGTAATTTGTCCAGTACAAATGAATTAAGTGCCTTGTTGTTATGGTAGTCATTGACTATAAAAAGACCCCACTTGATGTATTCTGTTCTTCTCATCGTTGTAGTAGTTATTGCTTTGTTTTGTTACCCGTCTTCCTCTGCTGATGATGTGTAATGGTTTATCTTGCCTGTCAATTGATGGTACTCAGATTCACAGTGGCAGCAAACTCATCACCATGTCTACGAGACATTTTCTTGGTTAGCTTAATTGAGTTGGTAAGATACATGCTAGAACTGATGACCCCATTGGTTAGAGTTTCAGAATGAATAAAATGCAGAAAGCAATGCTAGGACAAGAATTCATTACTTCAAAAATTCCTATTGCTGGTTGCAATGTAACCAGGTGTTTCACACTGCTCTCTCCACAATGGACTGTCCCCTCAAATAGTGAGCCAATATATTCCTGAAGTTGGCTTTGTCAGTTTTTTTATTATATTATCAAGACAAGTAACTCATACACAATATAAATATTCTGTCATCTCCCTGGTATGTATGTGTATATATATGTGTGTGTGTGTGTATGTGTGTGTACATACATATATATCAGTATCTAGCATATGTACTTATGAATAAATGACAAATTAAAGACTGAATTTATGGAATAAATCTGATCTGGAAATTGTTAATCCCATTCAATCTGAGATGAGGCATTTTGGCTCCTGGTTATATTCCTGTGTTCTTTCTCCTTTCAGTTCTAATTTTATTATTTGTCATAATTTTCTTTATACAATTAGCACTACTTCTATTTTGTTATTTGAAACCCTAGTTGGATTTGTTAAATTGATATTTCAACTTTAAATTCAGACAAAAATTTGTCTTCTTACTTCTGTGTAACTGCCATGTATGTAACCTACTCCCATGAGTTCAATGTCTTTTAACATAAACCCTCCTCATATTGTTCTATTAGCTCCATTAGGAGTATTCACACATATTGCTATCTGCTTGGTGTGTGTGTATGGTGGGGGTGTGTTGCTGGGATTCAGGAGTTCATGTTCACTAGGCAATCACTCTACCTCTGCTCTACCGAGGCTTTTGCCTCACATTAATTATTATACATGAAATATGAATCACAATTTTCAAATGATAATTTGGGGAGTTTAGAATTTCTTCTCACTTATTACTTTACTTTTGATTTGGTGATAATCTTTTACAAACAACTCTGCTGCATACCAGCATTAAGGAAGAAAATAAAAATAATAACCTTGGCATCTGGTAGTTCATTTGACTGTGATCTGATTATGTGTTGTATCTGGTCCACAGTGACCTTAATGAAAATGAGCATTGCTGAATATTTAGCAATAGAAAACCTAAACAATGTTATGTTTGAAAGCAGATTTTTTTTCAGTAATTCCTTCCAAATTGGAAAACATATGCTGTGACTTTGAAAACTCAGAGTACTAACGAAGTTATCTTGGTTATGAACACAGGATTTCTTTTTTGTCCTTCATAGTTTCACGTCTTTATTTGTTTTGCTTCAGATCTCTATCTCCATCCAACTACCCAGGGAGAGGAATGGGTCACTGTCATCAGGTGTTCTGTCCAGTAGTTATAACTCGCAAGTAAGATCCACAAGTCACAACTGAATACTGAATAATATTTACCATGAATTCAGCAAGTTTTATAAACAGGCAAGTGAAAATTGTTTCTCAAGTTTTCTTGATTATTTAAGCTGGTTAATTCCCTCACAAATAGTTGCATGTTTGGAGCTATTTTAAACCAATTCAGCACTCTCTCTCCAAGCTGCAAATACTAACTATGTAACACCTCTGTGCTGCTTTTACCTGACACTAGAAACAGCTGCTGTACAGCTTCAAGTATAGGTCGCTTGACCAGCTTATATTTTAGCACCTTTCATCATTCATTAGTTTTAGAACTGAACATAGACACAAAACATATATTAACATCAGAGCTATTTTTTTCTTGATCAAATATACACAATTAGGCAAGCTTTTGTCTTGGGTTTACTGTCAGTGCTTTTCCCTTTGGGCATCTTTGAAAGTACAAGAGCAATAATAATTCTGTATCTGTCTACTGCTGTAGATTGATAGAAAGCAGTAGAGGCCATGATGTTCCAAAATCACATTGTGGTCATAATGTTACTGGGATGATATCACTCCATGAGAGATTTTCCTTAATAAGAAGGGATAGCCAGCATTTATAGAGTATTCCAGCCAACACAGACAATTTTCAATGGCTTAAAGGCACAGAGAAAGACTAACAGAAAAAAGCCATCAAAAGAGTAAATTTTTGGAATGACTAATTTCACCTTCAAAATGGATTTGAAAAATTGTAACCATATTGTTTTGTATTCTTCAAAAGGATCTCAGTTTATTGGACTTCAAAAACATAAAAAAAGTTATAAGGAAGTTAAAGGCTTATTTCATAGTAATGATACATGTATTTGTATAAGATGTGCTCAGTACAAAGTAAGTCAGACTTCTTCTGGACATGATTAGAGGAGCATTTAGGAATTATTGGAGTATTTTATTGTTTGTTTTTATTATAAATTTTATTGATAATTTCCATCTCCTCCCATCCTCACATTTCCCTCCCATTCCCCCACCACACTTCCCCTACCCCTCGCTTTCCAATCCAGAGGTAAGGGTTCCTTGCCCTGTGGGAAGTCCAGGTCCTCCCCCCTCCATCCAGGTCTAAGAAGGTGAGCATCCAAACAGCTTAGGCACCCACAAAGCCAGTACATGCAGTAGAATCAAAACCCAGTGCCATTGT